>ML098898.1:0-17267 GCA_003697995.1 Taxidea taxus jeffersonii
TACTTTGAAGAGTTTTAATCAGGAACAGATGCTGTATTTTGTCAAATGCTTTTTCTGCATCAGTTGAGATGATTCTTCTTCTTTCTTTTCTTATTGATTTGTTCTGTCACATTAATTGATTTGCAAATTGATTTGTCCTGCCTTGCATCCCAGAGATAAATCCCACCTGGTCATGGTGGATAATCTTTTTAATGTACTGCTGGATCCTTGGCTAGGATCTAATTGGGAATCTTGTCATCCATATTAATCAGGGATATTGGTCTGAAATTCTCCTTTTTGAGGGGTCTTCGCCTGGTTTGGGGATCAAAGTAACATTGGCTTCACAGAAAGAGTCAGGAAGTTTTCCTTCTCCTTCTATTTTTTGAAACAGTTTCTATTTTTTGAAACAGTTTCAGGAGAATAAGTATTATTTCTTTTTGAATGTTTGGTAGAATTCCCCAAGGAATCCGCCAGGTCCTGGGCTCTTGTTTCTTGAAAGGTTTTTGATCACTCCTTCAATCTCATTACTAGATATTGGTCTATTCAGGTTGTCCATTTCTTCCTGATTCAGTCTTGGATATTTATCGGTTTCCAGGAATGCATCCATTTCTTCTAGGTTGCTTAACTTATTGGCAAATGGCTGTTGATAATAATTTCTGACAATTGTTTCTATTTCCTTGGTGTTACTGTGATCTCTCCCCTTTCATTCATAATTTTATTAACTTGGGTCCTCTCTCTTTTCTTTTGGATTAGTTTGGCCAGTGGCTTATTGATCTTATTGATTCTTTCAATGAATCAGCTTCTAGCTTCAGTGATGTGTTCTATTGTATCTTTAGTTTCTAACTCATTGATCTCTGCTCTAACCTTGATTTTTTCCCTTCTTGTGCATGGGGTTGACTTAATTTGTTGTTGTTTTTCTGGTTCCTTAAGGTGTAAAGAGAGTTGGTGTATTCAAGCTATTTCAGTTTTTTTGAGTGAGGCTTATATGGCTATATATTTCCCCCTTAGGACCGCCTTTGCCTTATCCCATAGGTTTTGGACCAATGTGTCTTCATTCTCATTGGTTTCCATGAATTGTTTAAGTTCTTCTTCAATTTCATGGTTGATCCAAACATTCTTGAGCAGGATGGTCTTTAAAATCCAAGTGTTTGTATTCCTTCCAAACTTTTTCTTGTGGTTGAGTTCCAGTTTCAAAGCATTGTGGTCTGAAAATATGTAGGGAATAATCTCAGTCTTTTGGCATCAGTTGAGCCCTGATTTGTGACCCAGTATGGAGAAAGTTCCATGTGTGCTGGAGAAGAATGAATATTCTTTTGTTTTAGGTTGTACTGTTCTGTATATATCTAAGAGGTCCATCTGGTCCAATGTGTCATCCAAAGCTCTTGCTTCTTTGTTTATTTTCTACTTAGATGATCTGTGTATTGCTGAGAGTGGCATGTTAAGATCACCTAAAATTAATGTATTCATATCAGTAAAACTCTTTACTTTTTTTTTTTTTTTTTGGGCAATAAAAACTCTTTACTTTGATTGAGAGTTGGCTTGTGTAGTTGGCTGCTCCCATATTGGGGGCATAAATATTTACATTTGTTAGATCTTCTTGATGGATAGACCCTTTAAGAATGATGTAGTGTCCTTCTGTATCTTTGACTACAGTCTTTAGCTTAAAATCGAATTTATCTGATATAATAATCATGACCCCAACTTTCTTTTGAGGCCCATTAGCATGAAAGATGCTTCTCCATCCCTTCACTTTCAGTATGGATGTATGTTTAGGTTCAAATGGCATCTCTTGTAGACAGCATATGGATGGGTCCTGCCATTTTATCTAGTCTTAATCCCTGTTCTATTTTATGGGAGCATTTAGGCCATTCATGTTGAGAGTGATTATTGAATGATAAGTTTTTATTGACATCATGTTGCCTGTGATGTCCTTGTTTCTATAGATTGTCTTTGTAAATTTCTGTTCTATGTTACTCTTGGGTTCTTTCTTCTTTTATAGATCCCCCTTCAATTTTTTTTTTTTTTTGTATTACTGGCTTGGTGGTCACATAATCTTTTAACTCATGCTGGTCTTTTCTCTTTATCCATTTTGAAGGTCAACCTTGCTGGCTAAAGTATTCTTGGCTGCATTTTCTTCTCATTTAGTGCCCTGAATATGTTTTGCCAGCCCTTTCTGGACTGCCAGGTTTCTTTGAACAGGTCTGACTTTATGCTGATGATCCTCCCTCTGTATCTAAGGGATATCTTCCCCCTAGCTGCCCTTAAGACATATTGTCTGAAATTATGATTCGTGAATTGCACAATCATGTGACTGGATGTCTCTCTCACCCCATTGATCTTGGGGGTTATCATCGATGCCTCTAGGACATGAACACATGTTCCATTCCCCACGTCGGGGAAATTTTCATCCAGGACTTGTTCAAATATATCTTCTAGTCTTCTTTCTCCACCTCCCTCAGAGATCCCAGTAATTTTGATGTTGGAATGTTTCATGGTGTCATTTATGTCCTTAATTTTGTTTTCTTGGCTTCTAACCTGTTTGTTCCAGGCCTCCTCCTGATGCTTCTTTTCTATAACTTTGTCTTATAGATCACTAATTCTATCTTCTGCCTCAGTTCCCTAGCTGGTAGAGTATTTAGATTAGATTGGATCTCACTGATAGCATTTTTAACTTCTGCCACATCATCTCTCCCTTCCTTCCTTAGAGATTCTATGTTGTCACTATTCGTCTTCTCCAACCTAGCCATTTCCTGGATATTTGTTACCTTAAATTCCCTTTCTGACATATTGTTTATGTCCATATCCAACAGTTCTGTGGCAGAAAGCATAGTCTCTGAAGTTTTCCTCTGTTGGGTGTTCCTCTTCTTAGTTATTTTGGTGAGAGTTGGTTGAGGGGATGTATAGCTGAATATATCAACCATGATCTAGGCACAGTGCACCTTGAAAAGTTTTGGAGCAATTGGAAGCCACCACCAAAAAGAAAGAAGAAAGAAAAAAAGATAGGAAAAAAAAACCCACCAAAATGAACCCTAAAAATAAGATTATATGGTACAAAGACAAAAAAACAAAGATCAAAAAATTCAAAAGAAAAGAAAAAAAAGAAAAGCCCCGCCAAAACTAACCCCAAGAATAAGATTTATATAGTAGAAAAACAAAAGCAAGTACACAGAAACACTGATAGAACAATAAGACAGGGGGGTGTTTATAAATCATCAATGTGGGCGAATGTTATTTCAGTTCTTCCTGGGTGTATCTTGTTATCTTTGTTAATGTACTCAACTTTCCAGAGATACAGGGAAATTAATACTGGTTTTTATATAGGGATAGTATTGAATAGGAACAAAGATTACCTTGAAACTTATATCTATATGTGTATTAAAAAAGAGAAACACAGGTACATGCATGAGAAAAGTTCAAGTTAAAAAGTTATTATTGGTTATGTTGTATTAAACCTCTAGTTGTAATGGTAAACAGGTTAAAAATTTAAAAGAAAAGAACTGTAAGAACGAATTTAAAGAAGAAAGAAAGAAAAGTTATATCTATGAAATATACAGGTTTTATGGCAAAACTGAGAGCTTAATATATTGTTTTCCCTTGATGTTGGGGTTTTACAGTTTTATGGGGACCCTGTGGTGGTTTTCCTCTTGTTCTTTTGGCTTGTCTTCTGGGGGAAGGGCATGCCATGTTGTTTTCCAGTCAAACTTACTTTGGCTGAGTTGCCCTGCCCCCTATTAAGGGACTGGGCCCTGTGGAAACTGTTTTTTCAGGCTTTTGTTCTTTGGCGGTTTTTTTTGTTGTTGTTGTTGTTGTTTTGTTTTGTTTTTTTGTTTGTTTGCTTTGTTGTTTTGCTTTGCTTTGCGGCTTTCAGAGGGTTGGTGGAAAGTAACCTGTCTGCACCCACATCGCTGCCTCAGAGAGAAGCCTCAGTCTGCTCCTCTCTGGGTGGTCCAGACTCTCCCTCTGCAAATTTCACTGAACACTGCAACCTCCCACAGGTGGTGCACAACACAGTCCCTGTTCCAGTGGTTGTGCAAGGCCCCTGCTTGTCTCTGCACCCCATGCCACTAAAACCGCAAACGATATTTGTCCAAGCAAGCCCAAACCTGGGTGGCTGCCATTGTGAGAACAGCTGTCTGGAACCCACACCCACGCCAGGTGTGCTTATACCTAGTGGCTCGGCAGGTCGCTGAAGGCTGCCGGGCAAGGGACCCCAACTGGAGTCCGTGCTGGGTTCTCTCAGGTACGATCTGGTTATGCTCAGACCCAGCAGTGGTGCAGGTCATGGATGGCTGGGGGCCGAGGGATCCAGACTAGAGTCTGTGCCAGGCTTTTTCAGGTGCGGGCTGGGTGCTCTCAGGCCCTGTGTCCATGCAGGTTGTGGAAGGCTGTAGGCCCAGAGACCACCCACTGGTGCCCACACTAGGCTCTTTCAGGCATGGGCAAGAGGGCACCTAGCCCAAGTGGAGGTGTAAGCAGAGAAAGCCATGGACTCAGGGACCATGGACTGGAGCCTCCACCAGGCTCTTTCTGGCATGGGTGGTTGTCAGTGGTGAACATCCTGGGACCATGGACTTAGACACATGTCTGGGACTGCCCAATTCCATCAGCTGCCCCTTAAGACCTTTTGCCCTTTTTGAGTGCTTTTAACCAGACTTTAAGTTAATTCTGGCCCCCAATCATGGGGCACGTTCATATTGGGGTATTATTTTCCAGTGAATGTCTTCTGGTGGCTCCCTCCCCCTTCTGTTAATCCTCTAATATCAGTCTGAGTGTTCTCACTCCACTTTACATCTTCACTGATGATCTTCTGCCCATGTAGATATCCAGAAGTATATGATCTTACATCTCAGGCTGATTTCATGGGTGTTCAGAGTGTTCTGGTAGATATTTAGCTCACTTTAGGGGACTGGCTCTCCTACGTCTCTGCCATCTTGCCCCTCCTCTGGGATTTGGGATCTTTACATAATTTGGCTGTTGTTGATAGTGCTACTGTAAACATAGGGGTGCCTATCCTTTCAAATTAGTATTTTTGTATCCTTATGGTAAACACCTAGTCATGCAATTGATGAATCATAGGGTAATTCTATTTTTAACTTTTTGAGGAACCTCCATACTGTTTTACAGTGTGGCTGCACAAGTTTGTATTCTCACCAACAATCCAAGAGGGTTCCCCTTTCTCCACATCCTTGTCAATACCGGTTGTATAATACCAGATGTTCTGACTGGTGTGAGTTGGTATCTCATTGTGTTTTTTATTTGTATTTCCCTCATGATGAGTAATGTTGAGCATCTTTTCATGTGTCTATTGGGAATCTCTCTGCCTTCTTTGAAAAAAAAAAGTCTACATTTTCTGCCCATTTTTAAATGGATTATTTGTGTTTTGGGTGTCGAGTTTGATAAGTTCTTTATAGATTCTTGATATTAACCTTTTATCAGATGTCATTTGCAAAAATCCCCCACTCTGAAGATTGCCTTTTAGTTTTGTTAATTGTTTTCTTGGCTGTGCAGAAGTGTTTATTTTGATGAATTCCCCATAGTTTATTTATTTTATTATCCTTGCCTCAGGAGACTTACCCAGTAAGTAGTAGTTATGGCAGATGTCAAAAATGTTATTGCCTGGATTCTTCTATAGGATTTTGATGGTTTCCTGTCTCATCTTAAGTCTTTAACCCATATTGAATTTTTTTGTGTGTATGGTGTAAGAAAGTGGTCCAGTTTCTTTCTTCTTCAAGTTTTCCCAGTATTCCCAACACCATTTGTTGAAGAGACTTTTTTTTTTTTCCATTGGATGTGCTTTCCTGCTTCATTGAAGATTAATTGGCCATAGTATTGTGGGTTCATTTCTGGATTTTCTGTTCTGTTCTATTATCTATGTGTGTATTTCTGTGCTAGTACCATACTGTCTTGATCACTACAGTTTTATAATATAAAAAAGTATAGAATTGTGGTACCTCCAGCTTTAATTTTCTTTTTCAAGATTGATTTGTCTATCTGAGGTCTTTTGTGGTTTCATACAAATGTTAGGATTGTTTGTTCTAGCTCTGTGAAAAATGCTGTTGGTATTTCGATAGTGATTGCATTAAGCAGACACTAGTTTTGTGTATTGATTTTATAGCCCGCAATTTTACTGAATTTGTTTATTTGTTCTAACAGCTTTTGAATGAAATTCTTAGGGTTTCTTTTTTGTAAGATTTTTTAACTTATTTATGAGAGAGAGAGAGAGAGAGAGAGAGATCGGGGGAGGAGCAGAGGGAGAGGGAGAAAGAGTCCCAAACAGACTCCATGCTAAGCATGAAGCCTGATGTGGGGCTCAATCTCATGACCCTGAGGCCACAACCTGAGCTGAAACCAAGAGTCAGTCACTTAACTGACTGAGACACCCAGTCACCTCAACTCTTAGGGTTTCTATGTATAATATTATGTCATTTGCAAACAGAGAAAATTTACTTCTTCTTTCCCATTTTGGATATCTCCTATAGCCTTTTATCATTTAATAACTCTGAAGGGACTCCCAGTACTACTTTGAAAAAAAAAAGTGGTGAGAATGGGCATTGTAGCCTTGTTTCTGATCTTAGAGGGAAATGGTTTCAGCTATTATTAACCATTGAATATGCTGTAGCTCTGTGTTTTTCATATATGACCTTTTTATGTTAAAATACATTTTGTACATCCTATTTATTATAAAATGATGTCAGATATTGTCAAATGTTTTTCTGCATCTGTTGAGTTGATTGTAAGATTTTTGTCTTTCATTTTGTTAAGGATGGTGTATCACATTTATTGACTTGCATATGTTAAGCCATGCTTGCATCTCAGGAATAAACCTCACTCGATCATGATATATGATCTTTCAGTAAATTGTTGAATTTGGTTTGCTAATTTTTTTTCATTTTATTTTATTTTCAGTGTTCCAGAATGCTAATATTTTGTTGAGATTTTTCCATCTATGTTCATGAGGGGTGTTAGCTTATAATTTTTTTTTTCTTGTAGTGTCCTTGTCTGGCTTTGGTATTAGGTTAATACTATTGTATTAGTTATTGTATTAGGTTAATACATCCTGCTGGGATTTGTAAAATGACTTTGGGAGTGCTCTCTTCTCCGTAATTTTTCTATTTCCTCTCCTCCACACTTAATGTTTTGAGTTACAAGTTACATATTTTATATTGTGTATCCATTAAAACTATTTACAACTATTTTTAATATTTTTGTTTTTTTACCCTTTATGTTAGAGTGATAAATTGCTTACTAAGCACCATTGAAATATTAGAGAATTCCAAATTTAACTACATATTTACTCTTATGATACTTTGATATGTTTTCATATTACTAATTTACCACCCTTTTATTTTAGCTTGATTAACTCCCTTTAACATTTACAAGGCCAGTTTAGTGGTAATTCTTTCAGTTTTTTTTTGTGTTTGGAAAACTCTTCCTCAATTCAGAAGGACAATTTGGTAGTAGAATATTCTTGGTAGGCAGTTTTTTTTTTCTTTCTGTATTTGAATATATTGCATTCCTTTCTATCCTCCATAATTTCTGTGGAAAAATCCACTGATAGTCTTATGGGAGGGTTTCCCTTTTACATAATATGTTGCTTTTAAGACTCTCTCTTTGTTTTTAACTTTTGTCTATTTAATTATACCCTATCTTAGAGTGGGTCTCCTTTGATTCATATTATTGGGTGTTCTTTAGGCTTCTTTGATGAGCTTAGGATCTTGTCTTTAAGATCAAGTCTTCAGGATCTTGATGAGTTTTCAGTCATTATTTATTTGAATAAGCTTTTTTCTCCTTTCTTTCTTTTTATGCCTTCAAGGGTACCTGGAACACACAGAACAATATTAAACAACAACAAAAGTGCATTTTTTAAAGTTTTTTTAAAAGATTTTGTTTATTAATTTGACATACAGAGATCACAAGTAGGCAGAGAGAGGCAGGAAGAGAGAGCGTGGAAGCAGCCTCCCCCCCCCCCGCGGAGCAGAGAGCCTGATGTGGGGCTCAATCCCAGGACCCCAGTATCATGACCTGAGCTGAAGGCAGAGACTTTAACCCACTGAGCCACTCAGGTGCCCAAAAGTGCAGTTTTTAAATAGATACACAAGAACTTCCTGCAGTTTTTCTGACTGAGATCAGCACAGAAAACAACAAAAACAAAGCAACCCAGAAATAAACAGCCATCTCCCAGTTTCTCATTGGAAGGGATTTGACTGCTTATTTTCCTAGCTGCTTCCTGAGATTTCAGTTTCTAATCACCCTACTTGTAGGAGCAGACTGGGAACACATCCTTCTGGGAGCTGTATAGAACTGGTGGAACATCCTCCACTGTCTCCCCTTGGCTCACTGCAACAGTAGTCCTCAACAAAGTCTCAAAATTTTCTCAGGAAATACTTTGCTTTTGTAGGTTCCTAGGAGGACCACAGTAAGCACTTTGATGCAGGCAGATTAGAAGCCAGACCCTCAGGCAGCAATTGGAAAAATATGTAGTCAAATCCCTTCCAGGGAGAAACTAGGAGATGGATAGTTTTGCCTGTTTCTTCTGTGCTGAGTTCAATTGTCTGTCTACAGGAAGCATTTGTGTGCCCATTTAAAAACTTCTTTATTGACTGTATTTCTATGGGACCGATAAATGCAAGCTTCATTGGCTGCCAAAGCTATGTGGTTTTGGGGGGGGTCTGTTCCTCAGGTGTGGCAGCTGTGAAACTTGGGGGTGTAATACATGTGAAAAAAAATTCCTCAAATGAAGTTAATGACTTGGTTTTACTGTTGAAGCAAACTGAAGGGTGATGTGAGGAAAGTTCCCACTGGCTCTTCTGGCTCTGGAGAAGATGCCAGTCAGCAGCTAGATGTGGACTACTTAGGAATTAGAAACCAAGGGAACAGCTGGGAAAGCATGTCATCAAAGTCTTTCCAGGGAAATACTGGGAGATGGGCATTTTTGTTTGTTGCCCCTTTACTGAGCTTCAGGGGTAGTTGCAGCAAATACCTGTATACCAATTTAATTACTTTTTTTTTTTTTTGGTCTGCTATAGTCTTGTGGGACTTGTGAATGCTATCCTCATTGGCTCTCAGAGCTATTTGACTTGAGGACTCATCCTTCATGTGCCAGCCTTAAATGTTAGGTTGTGAGGTGTGCCTGGTTGGCTCATTGGGCTAAGCCTCTACCTTCAGCTCAGGTCACAATCTCAGGGTCCTGGGATCGAGCCCCGCATTGGGCTCTCTGCTCAGCAGGGAGCCTGGTTCACCACTCTCTCTCTCTCTCTCTGCCTGCTTCTCTGCCTACTTGTGATCTCTGTCTGTCAAATAAATAAATAAAAATCTTTTTAAAAAGTTAGGTTGTGAGATATGTGGTACAAACTTTCTTCAGGGATAAGCTGGGAGTTGGGGGTACCCTGCTAATTGTGAGATAATGTGCAGAGTGGAGTTTCTGACAAGAGCGTGTCTCAGCCATTCTTGCCTGTTTTGATTTGGGTATTTTCTAAGTCATCCAATGTGCATGAGTGACTAAACTCATTTTTGGATTTATCTCAGAGGGAACTGATATGTGTGCAGCTGTATATTTGATGCATCCATGGGAAGAGGGAAATTCAGGAGCATGTTGTGTCACCATCTCGGTGATATTCTCATAGGATCCATTTTAGAATTAGCTTTTTCCATTTGTGCAAAATGTCATTGATATTTTCAATAGCACCTGAATTAAATTTGTAGATTGCTTTGACTAATATTGCCATCTTAACAATCTAAGGTTTTTTAATACATGAACACAGGATGGTTTCCTTGATTTCATTAAGGAAATCAAATTTCTTTAATTTCTTTCAGCAATATTTTGTAGTTTCAGTGTACATGCCATGTGCCTTGTTGGTTAAATTTATTCTTAAGCGCTCTGTTTTTTTTTTTTTTTTGCTACTCTAAATGGAATTATTTTCTTAATTTCTTTTTAATATTGTTCATTGCTGTGTATAGAAATTGAACTGATTTTTGCATATTGATTCCATATCCTACAACTTTGATGGGTTTATTTATAAATACTAATAATTCTTATAATATATATTCCTTAGGCATTTCTATATATAGGACCATATCACAGTCCAGCAATCATAATTTTACACCTTTCTTTACAAGTTGGATACACTGAATTTCTTTTTCTTGCCTTATTATTCTGGCTTCAAACTTCCTGTACGTTTTTTAAAATCTTTATTTAAATTCAATTTAGTTAACATACACTTTATTAGTTTCAGGGGTACAATCTAATGATTCATCAGTTGCATATAACACCCAGTGGTCATTACATCCATCACCCTCCTTAATGGATGGATGTTCATCATCCAATTATCACTTTTCACCCAACAACCCCCTAGCAACCTTCATTTTGTTTCCTAGAGTTCAGTGTCTCTTATGGTTTGGTTCACTTTCAAATTTCATTTTATTTTGTTTTTCCTTCCCTTCCCCTATGTTCATCTATTTTGTTTCTTAAATTCCACATATGACTGAAATAATATAGTATTTATCTTTCTCAGACTGATGTATTTTCTTAGCATAATATATATATATTATATATTATATATATATAATGAGTGGATAAATAAAGTGTGATATATATATAAGTGTGATATATATATGTGTGATAAAGAAAAAGTGATATATATATATGTGTGATATATATATGTGTGGTATATTTATCACACACACATATATATATATATATAAGTGTGATATATATATATATATATCACACTTTCTTTATCCACTCATTTGTTGACAGACTACTGAGCTCTTTCGATATTTTGTCTCTCGTGGTCATTGGTGCTATAAACATTGGGGGATGTGTGCACTTTCAAATCACTATGTCTATACACTTTGGTAGGAATTGCATTAAATGTGTAGATAGCTTAAAGTAGCATAGACATTTTCACAATATTTATTCTTCCAATCCATGAGCATGGAACATTTTTCCATTTCTTTGTGTCTTCCTCAATTTCTTTCATGAGCACTTTATAGTTTTCTGAGTATAGATTCTTTGCCTCTTTGGTTAGGTTTATTTCTAGGTATCTTTTGGTTTTGGGGGTAATTGTAAATGGGATGGACTCCTTAATTTCTCTTTCTTCTGTCTTTTTGTTGGTGTAAAGAAATGTAACTGATTTCTGTGCATTGATTTTATATCCTGACACTTTGCTGAATTCCTGTACAAGCTCTAGCAGTTTTGGAGTGGAGCCTTTTGGGTTTTCCACATACAGTATCATATCATCTGCAAAGAGTGATAGTTTGACTTCTTCTTTGCCGATTTGGATGCCTTTAATTTCTTTTTGTTGTCTGATTGCTGAAGCTAGGACTTCTAGTACTATGTTGAATAGCAGTGTGTCTATACACTTTGGATAAATACCTAGTAGTGCAATTTCTGGGTAGTTCTATTTCTGGGTAGTGCAATTTCATAGGGTAGTTCTATTTTTATATTCTTGAGAAACCTCCATACTGTTTTCCAGAGTGGCTGTAAAAGTTTGCATTCCCACCAACAGTGACCAACAGTGTAAGAGGGTTCTCCTTTCTCTGCATCTTCATCAACATTTGTTGTTTCCTTTCTTGTTAATTTTACCCATTCTGACAGTATGAGGTGGTATGTCATTGTGGTTTTGATTTGTATTTCCCTGATGCTGACTGATGTGGAGAACTTTTTCACATATATGTTGGCCATTTTTATGTCTTCCTTGGAGAAATGTCTGTTCACATCTTATGTCCATTTCTTGACTGGATTATTTGTTTTGGGTGTTGAGTTTGAAAAGTTCTTTATAGATTTGGATAATAGCCCTTTGTCAGATATATTATTTGCAAATATCTTCTCCCATTCTGTAGGTTGCCTATTAGTTTTGCTATTTCCTTTGCTGTGCAGAAGCTTTTCATCTTGAAGTCCCAAAGTTCATTTTTGCTTTTTTCCCCCTTGACTGTAAAGGCATGTCTAGCAACAATAGCTGGGCTGAGATCAAAGTGGTTGCTGCTTGTGTTCTCCTCTAGGATTTTGATTGATTCCTGTCTCACACTGTGTCACACTAAGGTCCTTAATCCATTTTGACTTTATCTTTGTGTATGGCATAAGAAAATGGTCCAGTTTCATTCTAATGCTTGTGGCTGTCCAATTATTCCGGCACCATTTATTGAAGAGACTTTATTTTTTTCCATTGGGTATTCTTCCTGCTTTGTCGAAGTTTAGTTGACCATAGAGTTGAGGGTTCATTTCTGGGTTCTCTATTCTGTCCCATTGATCTATGTGTCTGCTTTTGTGCCAATCTTGATGATTAAAGCATTGTACTATAGTTTTAAGTCCAGAACTGTGATACCTCCAGCTTCTGTTTTCATTTTCAACATTCCTTTGGCTATTTGGGATCTTTTTTAGTTCCATACCAATTTTAAGATTGTTTGTTCTAGCTGTGAAAAAAATGTTGTTGTTGATTGCATTGAATATGTAGATGTTATTATTTCTCAAAATAAAATTTCTGCCCCCCTTTCTCTCTCTTTTTCTTTTGGTACTCCTATAATATGAATGTTATTACATTTGATGGATTCACTGAACTTCTTAAGTCAGTTTTCATGTATAATTCTTCTTTCTGTCTGTTTTATTCAGCTTCATTATTTTCCATTATTTTGTTCTTTAGGTAACTAATTCATTCCTCTGTTTTTTTCCAGTCTGCTGTTCATTGCATTAAGCCTGTTTCCCATCTCATTTATGCACTCTTCACTTCTTTTTTTAAATTTTTATTTATTTTAAAATTTCTTTTCAGTGTTCCAGAATTCATTGTTTATGCACCACACCCAGTGCTCTATGCAATATGTGCCCTCCATAATACCCACCACCAGGCTCACCCAACCTCCCACCCCCAACCCTCAAAAACCCTAAGATTGTTTTTCAGAGTCCACAGTCTCTCATGGTTCATCTCCCCCTCCAACTTCCCCCAAATCCCTTCTCCTCTCCATCTCCCCATGTCTTTCATGTTATTTCTTATATTCCACAAATAAGCAAAACCATATGATAATCACTTTCTCTACTTAACTTATTTCACTCAGCATAATCTCTTCCCTTCTGCTTGATTTTTTAAATTCTTTTATCTCTGTGGATAGGATCTCCCTGATTTATTCTATTCTTTTCTGAATCCCAGTGAGTATACTTCTGATTGTTTCTTTAAATTTTCCATCAGCCATGTTACTTATATCTGTTTTGCTTAGATCTCTGCCTGTGGCCTTATCTTGTCCTTTTATTTGGGATGAATTCCTCTGTCTTGGTATGTTCTCTATATCTTTACATTTTTCTCTGTGTTGGGAAAGCCAGTTATGTTTCCTGCTCTATGAAAACTGCTCCTGAGATAACTATCTTTATGATGAAGATATCATGTTCTGGAATTTCATGCAGTGTTGCGTGTGCTCTGCTGTGTGTTTTGGCTGCTCTGTCCTTCAGGCCAGTACTCTGCAGAGGCTCTCTTTGCCTGCAGTGAGCAGTGTTTGGTTCTTAGGCAAAATGTGGCAAGTTTTAAGTAGGCATTCTCTGGTCTGCTTGTTTTCTTTCTTTTTTTTTTTTAATTATGTTATATTACATCATTAGTTTTTGATCTACTGTTCCATGATTCATTGTTTGCATGTAACACCCCGTGCTTCATGCAATACATCCCCTTCTTAATACCCATCACCAGGCTAACCTATCCCCCCTCTGCCCTCTAAAACCCTCAGTTTGTTTCTGGGAGTCCATAGTCTCTCATGGTTCATCTTCCCCTCTGATTTACCCCTTTCCTTTTTCCCTTCTTACAATGTTCTACATGTTACTCCTTATGTTCCACAAATAAGTGAAATCATATGATAATTGACTTTCCCTGCTTGATTTATTTCACTTAGCATAATCTCCTCCAGTCTCATCTGTACTGATGCAAAATTTAGGTATCCATCCTCTCTGATGGCTGAGTAATATTCCATTGAATATATGGAGCATATCTTCTTTAACCATTTGTCTGCTGATGGGCATCTCTGCTCTTTCCACAGTTTGGCTATTGTGAATATCGCTGCTATGAACTTTGGGGTGCATACAGTCCTTCTTTTCACTACATCAGTATCTTTGGGGTAAATATCCAGTAGTGCAATTGCCAGGTCATAGGGTAGCTCTAGTTTTAATTATTTGAGGCATCTCTCCACAGTTCTCCAAAGTGGCTGTACCAGCGTGCATTCCCACCAACAGTGTAAGAGGGTTCCCCTTTCTCCACATCCTCTCCAATATTTGTTTTTTCTTGCCTTGTCAATTTTTGCAGTTCTAACCAGTGTACGGTGGTATTTCAATGTGGTTTTGACTTGAATTCCCCTGATGGCTAATGATGATGAACATTTTTTCATATGTCTGTTAGCCATTTGTATGTTTTCTTTTGAGAAATGTCTTTTTATGTCTTCTGCCCATTTTTTGACTTGATTATTTGTTTTTTGGGTGTTGAGTTTGAGGAGGTCTTTATACATCTTAGATATCAGCCCATTGTCTGTAGTGTCATTTGCAAGTATCTTCTCCCATTTCATGGGCTACCTCTTTGCTTTGTTGACTGTTTCCTTTGCTGTGCAGAAACTTTTGATCTTGATGAAATCCCAAAAGATCATTTTTGCTTTTGTTTCCCTTGCTTTTGGAGTCATGTCTTGAAAGAAGTTGCTGTGGCTGATACCAAAGAAGTTATTGCTTATGTTTTCCTCTAGGATTTTGGTGGATTCCTGTCCTACATTGAGGTCTTTCATCCATTTTGAGTTTGTCTTTGTGTATGGTGTAGGAGAATCTTTGAGTTCATTCTTCTGTATATAGCTGTCTAATTTTCCCAGCACCATTTATTGAAAAGACTGTCTTTTTTCCATTGGATATTTTTCCCTGTTTTGTCAAAGATTATTTGACCAGAGAGTTGAGGGTCCATATCTGGGCTCTATACTCTGTTCCGTTGGTCTGTGTGTCTGTTTTTGTGCCAGTACTGTGCTGTCTTGGTGTTCACAGCTTTCTAATGCAGCTTGAAATCAAATAACGTGATGGTCCCAGCTTTGTTTTTCTTTTTCAACACTCCCTTGACTATTCGGGGTCTTTTCTGGTTCTATACAAATTTTAAGATTGTTTGTTTCAGCATTTTGAAAAAGGCTGTTGGTATTTTGATGGGGAGGATGTTGAAAGTATAGATTGCTCTGGGCAGTATAGACATTTTAACAATGTTTATTGTTCCAATCCATGAGCATGGAATGTTTTTTCCCATCTTTTTTTGCACCTCCTTTAATTTATTTCATGAGTGTTCTGTTGTTCCTAAAGTATAGATCTTTTACCTTTTTGGTTAGGTTTATTCCAAGATATCTTACTGTTTTTGGTGCTATTGTAAATGGAATCAATTCTCTAATTTCTCTTTCTATGGTTACATTTAGTGTATAATAAAACAACTGATTTTTGTGCATTGATTTTGTATCCTGACATATTACTGAATTGATGTGTGAGTTCTAGTAATTTGGGGGTGGAGTTTTTTGGGTTTTCCATTTGTGCAGAACTTAAACAATTCATGGAAACCAATGAGAACAAAAACGCAGCAGTTCAAAAGCTATGGGATACGGCAAAGGCGGTCCTATGAGGAAAATACATAGACATCCAATCCTCACTCAAAAAAAAAAAAAAAGGAAGAAAGAAAGAAAGAAAGAAAGAAGAAAGAAAGAAAAAGAAAAACCCCAAATGCACAAAACTATCTCAACAAACAACTCAAAAAACTGGAGAATCAACAACAAATTAAGCCTAACCCACATATGAGAAGGGAAATAATTAAGATTAGAACAGAGATCAATAGAATTAGAAACCAGAGATACAGTAGAACACACCAATGAAACTAGAAGCTTGTTTTTTGAAAGAATTAATAAGCTTTATAAGCCACTGGCCAGATTTATCCACAAGAAAAGAAGGGACCCAAATTAATAAAATTATGAATGAAAGCAGAGCGATCACAACTAACATCAAGGAAAGAGAAAAAATCATCAAGAAATTATTATCAACAGCTATATGCCAATAAATTAAACAACCTGGAAGAAATGGATGCATTCCTGAAAACTTATAAACACCAAGATTGAAACAAGAAGGAATTGACTACCTGAATAGACCAATAACCAGTAATGAAATTGAAGCAGTGATCAAAAACCTCCCCCAAAACAAGAACCCAGGACCTGATGGGTTCCCTGCAGAATTCTACCAAACACTCAAAAAAGAAATAATACCTATTCTCCTGAAGCTGTTTCAAAAAGAAAAAAATAGAAACAGAAGGAAGACTTCCAGATTCATTCTATGAGGTCAGCATTACCTTGATCCCCAAACCAGGCAAATACCCAATCAAAAAGGAAAATTTCAGACCAATGTCCCTGATGAATATGGGTGCCAAAATTCTCAGCAAGATTCTAACTAATAGTATATAACAGTACATTAAAAGGATTACCCATCAGGACTAGGTGGGAGGTCCCTGGGATGTTCAACATTCACAAATCGATCAATTTAATAGCACACATAAATAAGAGAAGAGACAAGAACTACATGGCACTCTCAATTGATGCAGAAAAAGCATTTGACAAAATGCAGTTTCCATTCCTGATTAAAACTCTTCAAAGCATAGGGATAAAGGAAACATTCTTCAACTTCATAAAATTCATCTATAAAAAACCCACAGTGAATATCATTCTCAATGGGGAAAAGCTGAGAGCCTTTCCCTTAGTATCAGGAACATGACAAGGATACCCATTTTCATCACTATTTTTCAACATAGTACTAGAAGTCCTAGAAGCAGCAATCAGACAACAGAAAGAAATAAATTATATTCAAATTGGCAAAGAAGAAGTCTGGTCTGCTTGTTAAAGGAGATCTGACACACCCTCTGTTAGAACTGTGGCCTGGCAGTACTCTCTGGTCAGGAGATACGGTATGGGCAAGAGCTTGTGCTGGTCCTCTGAGGGAGTGGCTCACCCCTTAGGGACTGAAACAAGCTTGATTGAGAAGGGTGTTTCTGCCAGAATTCAGGGGGATTGGGCTTGGTGTACGTAACTTAGGCAGCCAGTGTTGGAGCTGTGCTACTTCCATAAGTGGCTCTGTGTTTATGCTAAGTGGTAGCAGGGGAAGGAGTGATATGACACCAGCCATCTCCTTTGTCCTGGAGAGGTGTTTCCATGAATGCTGTCTTTCGTGGAAGCATTCCAAAAAAAGTGAGTAATTTCCCCACTCTGTTCCTCTTGCTTTTCTCAGATTACTGTTCCCAGGCTGTTTGCCTCATTTTTTTTTTTTTTTTTTT
>ML098898.1:17367-36901 GCA_003697995.1 Taxidea taxus jeffersonii
TTCCAAAAAAAAAAGGTCATTACTCCCCCCTTTTCTTTCTGTTTTTTTTCACATATTTCTGCTCCCCGGCTTTTTGCCTTTTTTTTTTTTTTTTTTTTTGGCTGTCTTCTCTCCATAAGCAATGCAATGCTTTCCTGTATCTATCCAAGACAGGCCTTCTGACCATTAAAGTCTAGGCTTTGGAGATGTAGTTTCGGCAGATGCTTATGCCAGTTTTCCAGGGGAGAGGTCCATGGTGATGGGACTGATGCAAACCTGACTAAGAAGGGTATTCCTTCCAGAGTGTAGAGATGTGGGGTTTGGTGTAAGCCAGTTAGGCAGCCAATGTTGGTGCTAGGCTGCTTCCCAGGTGGCTCTGTGTTTATGCTGAGGTGTGGGGTCTGGGAATGGTGCCAGTCAGCTCCTTTGTCTCCACAGGGACCTCTCTGTGAACACTGATTCTCAGAGAAGCAATCTGAGAAGAGTGAATAATCTCTCCTCTGTATGCCACAGGCATTTTTCAGATCAATTTGTTTCTAAGCTGTCTTCTCCCCAGGATTGTTTGACAGACTACTCTCCATGTGCAGAACAGTGCCCTCAGGGCTCTATCCCAGACAATTCATCTTTCCTTTAAAAATCCAGGCTAAATTTAAGTCCTGATGGGTGCAAGAACTCAGGAAATTCAGTTCCTCTTTTTCCAAGCCAATGGTTTTGGGGAGAAGTTCTCCTCATTCATTCTTCTGTGTGGTCTACTCTCTCTTGCCCTTCTCCATGACCAGGGTTCCCTCTCTGCCCCCTCCATAGCAACCCTGATTTCTTTCTCCCCTAAACCAGATCTCCACATTGCCGATCTTTGATCTTCGATCTTCCTTTTTATAGCCTCTTCTCTCTATTTAGATGTGAAGTTTGTTATATCAGTCTTCAGGTTGATTTCTGGGGTAATTAGAATGACTTGATAGTTATCTAGCTGTGTTCTAGGGATGCGGCCAGCCAGGGTCCTCCTACTCCACTTCCATCTTCTAAATTTTGGTTTTATTCTTGAGACAATTTAGATTTCTTTGTGCACTTCTAAGGATATGTCCATTTCATCTAGTTTATATAATTTGTTCTAGTGTAATTTTCATAGTATTCTTTTTTATTTTTATTTAGATTCAATAAGCAACATATAGTACATAATTAGTTTCAGATATAGTGTTCCATAATTCTTCAGTTCCATATAACACCCAGTGTTCATCACATCATGTGCCCTCCTTAATGCCCATCACCGAATTATCTATCTCCCTGACCACCTCCCCTCCAGCAACTCTCACTTTGTTTCCTATAGTTAAGAGTTTCTCATGGTTTTTCTCCCTCTCTGATGACTTCCCATTCAGTTTTGCCTCCCTTGCCTATGATCCTCTGCACAGTTTCTTATGTTCCACATATGAGTAAAACCATATGATAATTGTCTTTCTTTGCTTGATTTATTGCACTTAGCTTAATACCTTCCAGTTCAATCCATGTCAATGTGAATGGTAAGTATTCATCCTTTTGGATGGCTGAGTAATATTCCATCATATATATATATATATATATATATATATATATATATATATATACACACACACACACACACATAAACACAGACCACCACCATCATGTCTTCTTTATCTATTCACCTGTCAATGGCCATCTCAGCTCTTTCCACAGTTTGGCTATTCTGGACACTGCTTCTATAAACATTGGGGTGCAGGTGCACCTATTTGTACCTATGGGGTAGATACCTAGTAGTGCAATTGCTGGATCATAAGATAGTTCTATTTTTAAATTCTTGATTAACTTCCATTCTGTTTTCCAAAGTGTCTATACCAGCTAGCATCCCCACCAACACTGTAATAGGGTTCCTCTTTCTCCACATCCTCTCCAACATTTGTTGTTTCCTGTCTTATTAACTTTACCTGTTCTGATTGGTGTGAGGTGATATCTCATTGTGGTTTTTTTTTTGTTTTTTTGTTTTTGGTTTTTTTTTTTTACTTTATTTAAGCTTTATTTAAACATATGATGTAACCCCACCACCCTCACCCAATCCCTCTTCCCCCACCCCCCTCAGTTTGTTTTATGACATTAAGAGTCTCTTTTGGTTTTTCTCCCTCCCGATCCCATCTTCTTTCATTTTTACTTTTCCTACCACCTTAACTCCCACCCCCGTTGCATCTCCACTTCCTCATATCAGGGAGATCATGTGGTAGTTGTCTTTCTCCAGTTGATTTATTTCGCTAAGCATAATACGCTCTAGTTCCATCCATGTCGTCCATCAACAGATGAATGGATAAAGAAGATGTGGTATATATATATGATGGAATACTATGCAGCCATCAAAAGAAATGAAATCTCATTGTGGTTTTGATTTGTATTTCCCTGATGCCAAGTGATGTGGAGCATTTTTCATGTATGTACTGGCCATTTGTATGTCTTATTTGGATAAATGTCTGTTCATGTCTTATCCCCATCTCTTGACTGGATTATTTGCTTTTTGGGTGTTGAGTTTGAAAAGTTCTTTATAGATCTTGGATAATAGCCCTTCATCTGATACATCATTGGCAAACATGTTCTCTTCTGTAGGTTCCCTTTTATTTATTTTTGTTGATGGTTTCTTTTGCTGTGCAGAAGCTTTTTATCTTTATGAAATCCCAATACTCCATTGTTGCTTTTGTTTCCAATGCCTCTGGAGAGTTGTTAGCAAGAAGTTGCTGCAGCTGAGGTCAAAGAGGTTGCTGTTTGTGTTCTTCTCTAGGATTTTGATGGATTCTTGTCTCACACTGAGGTCTTTCATATATTTTGAGATTATTTTGTGTATGGTGTAAGAAAATGGTCCTCTTTCATTCTTCTAATTTTTCTAGCACCATTTATTGAAGAGACTTTTTTCCATTGGATATTCTTTCCTGCTTTGTGAAAGATTAGTTGACCATAGAGTTGAGGGTCCATTTCTGGGTTCTTTATTCTGTTCCGTTGATCTATGTGTCTGTTTTTTGTGCCAGTATCATACTATCTTAATCATTACAGCTTTGTAATATAGCTTGAAGACAGGAATTGTGATGTCACCAGCTTTGGTTTTCTTTTTCAAAATTTCTCTTGTTATTTGGGGTCATTTCTTGTTCCATACAAATTTTAAGATTATTTGTTCCAGCTCTGTGAGAAATGTTGATGGTATTTTTTTTTTAGTTGATGGTATTTTGATAGGAATTGCATTGAATATGTAGACTGTCCTGAATAGTATAAACATTTTAACAATATTTATTCTTCCAATCCATGAGCATAGAATGTTTTTCCATTTCTTTGTGTCTTCCTCAATTACTTTCCTAAGTGTTCTGTAGTTTTTAGAGTACAGATCATTTACCAGTTTTGTTAGGTTTATTCTTTGGTATCTTACTCTGTGTGTGTGTGTGTGTGTGTGTGTGTGTGTGTGTGTGTGTGCAGTTGTACATGGGATCGATTCCTTAATTTCCCTTTCTTCAGTCACATTGCTAGTGTATACAAATGCAACTGATTTCTGTGCATGAATTTTGTATCCTGCCATGTTGCTGAATTGCTGTATGAGGTCTAGCAATTTTGGAATGGAGTCTTGTGGGTTTTCCACATGAAGTATCATGTCCTGCCAAAAGTCAGAAATTGACTTCTTCTTTGCCAATTTGAAAGAGATTTATTTATTTATTTATTTATTTATTTATTTATTTATCTGTTTGCTAAAACTAGGACTTCTAGTATTATGTTGAACAGCAGTGGTGAGAGTGGGTATCTCTGTTGTGTTTCTGACCTTAGGGGAAAAGCTCCGTTTTTCCCCCTTCAGAATGATATTTGCTGTAGGGGTTTTGTAGATGGCTTTTAAGAAACTAGATATATTCCTTCTATCCCTACACTCTGGAGAGTTTTAATAAAGAAAGGATGTTGTATTTTTGTCAAATGCTTTTCCTTCATCAATTAAGATGACTATATGGTTCCTGTCCTTTCTTTTATTAATGTGATCTATCACATTGATTGATTTGTGAATGTTGAGCCACCCTTACAGCCCAGGAATGAATCCCACTTGATCGTGGTGAATAATACCTTTAAATGTACTGTTGGATCTTATTGACTTATATCTTGGTGAGAATTTTGGCATCCATTCTCATCAGGGATATTGGTCTGCAATTTTCCTTTTTGAAGGGGTCTTTGCCTTGTTTGGGGATCAAGCTAATTCTTGCATCATAATATGAGTTTGGAAGTTTTCTTTCCCTTTCTATACTTTTGAAACAGCTTTAGAAAACTAGGTATTTGTTCTTTAAATCCTTGGCAGATTTCTCCTGGGATGTCATTTGGCCTTGGACTCTTGTTTGCTGGGAGAATTTTTGATTACTGCTTCAATGTCCTTGCTGGTTATGTGTATGGTCAGGTTTTCTATTTCTTCCTATTTCAGTTTTGGTAGTTTATAAGATTCCAGGAATGCATCCATTTCTTCCAGATTTTCTAATTTTGGGGGTATGTAGTTGCTCATACATTTTTCTTAAAATTGCTTGTATTTCCTTGGTGCTGGGCATTGTCTCTCCTCTTTCATTCATGATTTTATTAATTTTGATCTTTTCTCTTTTCTTTTTTGTAAATCTAGCTAGGGATTTTTTTCAATTTTGTTCATTATTTCAAAGAACCAGCTTCTATTCCATTGATCTGCTCTACTGTTTTGCTCGTTTCTATTTCATTGGTTTCTGCTCTAATCTTTATGATTCCTCTTATTCTGTTTGGTTTAAGCTTTACTTGCTGTTCTTTCTCCAGGTCCTTTAGGTATAAGGTTAGCTTGTGTATTTGAGACTTTTCTAATTTTTTGAGAAAGGCTATGTACTTCCCTCTTTGGACCACCTTTGCTGTATTCAAAATTTTTGAACAGTTGTGTTTTCATTTTCATTTCTTTCCATGATTTTTTCTTAATTAGTATTTTACTTCCTGGTTGACCTATTCATTCTTTTAATAGGATTCACCTTAACCTCCAAGTGTTTGAATTCCTTCCAAGTTTCCAGTTTTGTTTGAATTCAAATTTCAAAGCACTGTGGTCTGACAATATGCAGGGAATAATCCCAATGTTCTGGTACCAATTAACACCTGATTGTGACCCAGTATATCATCTGTTCTGCAGAATGTTCTATGTGAATTCAAGGAGAATGTGTATTCTGTTGCTTTAGGATGAAATGCTCTCTATGTATCTGTGAAGTCCATTTGGTCAAGTGTGTCATTCATAGCCCTTCTATCCTTGTTCTGCTTGGGTGACCTGTCCATTGCTTTGAGTGGGGTGTTGATGTCACCTACCATTATTCCATTATTATCAATATGTTTCTTTAATTTTATTATTAACTGGTTTATGTATTTGGTGGCTCCTACATTAGGAGCATAAATATTTATAAATGTTAAATCTTGTTGGATAGACTAAGTAATATATAATGTCCTCCTTCCTTTACTACAGTCTTTGGTTTAAAATATAGTTTGTCTGGTGTGAAGATTTCTACTCCACCTTTCTTTTGAGGTCCATTACCATGAAAAATGTTTCTCCACTCCCTCACTTTTAAGCTGGAGATGTCCTTGTGTCTAAAATGAGTCTCTTATAGATGGAATATGCATGGGTCTTGCTTTTTTATCTAGCCTGTTACCCTGTCTTTTGATTGCAGCATTTAGTCCATTTACATTCAGAGTAGGTACTGAAAGATATGAATTTAGTGCCATTTTATTACCTGTAAAGTCCATGTTTCTGTAGATTGTGTCTATTTCTTCCTGGTCTATGTTACTTTTGGGCTCTCCCTTGCTTATATGATCCCCTTTAATAATTCTGACAGGGCTGGTTTTGTGGTCAATAATTCTTTTAGTTTATGTTTGTCTTGGAAGCTCTTTCTCTCTTTTCATTCTGAATGACAGTCTTGCTGGATAAAGTATTCTTGGCTGCATGTTTTTCTCATTTAGTGTCCTGAATATATCATGACAGCTCTTTCTGGTGTGCCAGGTCTCTGTGGATAGGTTTTCTGCCAGTGTAATTTTTCTACCATTGTAGGTTAAAGAGTTCTTGCCTGGAGCTGTTTCCAGGATTTTCTCTTTATCTTTGAAATTTCCAAGCTTCCCTATTATATGTCAGGATATTGATCTATTTTATTGATTTTGAGGGGGTTCTCATTACTTCTTGGACTTGAATGCCTGTTTCCTTTCCCAGATTATGAAAGTTCTCAGTTATGAGTTGCTCAAATATACCTTCTGTCACTCTCTGTCTTTCTTCTTTCTCTCAGACCCCAATAATTCTAATACTGTTTCACTTTATGTTATTGCTAATTTCCCAAAGCCTCTCTTCATGGTCCATTAGCTGTTTTTCTCTCTTTTCATCAGCTTCTTTCCTTTTCAACATCTTGTTTTCTACATCACTGATTCTCTCTAATGCCTCATTTACACTGGCTGTTAGGGCATCTAATTTAGAGTGCATCTCAGTTAAAGCATTCTTAGTATCATCCTGATTAGATTTTATGAAGAGATTTCCTAGTATCTTTTATGCTTCTCTGAAGCTCAGCTAGTTACTTTATAACCATTATCCTGAATTTAAGCTATAAGATATTACTTATATCAATTTAAGATATAAGATATTACTTATATCTATATCAATTAGATCTGTGGCAGAGAGTATTACTTCTGGTTCTTTCCTTTTAATCATTTTGTCCTGAGAATAGTGGGCGAATGAGAGAATAAAATAAAAATATCAACCATGACTCAAGCAAAATACATACTAGATCAATCTGAAGTGTTCAGAAGCCCAAAAACTAAAGAAAAAGGAAAAGAGAAGAAAAAAAAAAGAGAGACTGTAATCTTCCAGATAGACAAAACACGATTATCCACTTGGTCCTGGGTGTATTTTGGTCTGTTTGTTAGAAGAAAATATGTCCCAAAATTGTAAAGAAAACAAAACCTATATATACAAAAATAAAACTGAATATAGTGAAAGGAAGCTAAAAGTGGAGAATATATCTATAAAATGTAAATGAAAGTTAAAAAAGACTTAAAAGCAAGGAGTTGATAAAATAAACTAGTTGAAAAGAAAAAAAAAGAAAAAAGAAAACAAAACTTTAAACTCTAAGATAAAAGAATCATGAGAGAAAAACCTCCAATTCTCTATACTATTTTCCCTTAGCACTGAAATTTTGCAGTTCTGTGTGCTTGGTAAACTTGGTAGTCTCCTGATATTCTAGCTTTTCTTCTGGAGTGGGGCTTGTTGCACTGAATTTCAGGTGTCTTTGCCTGGATGGAGTTGTTCGATCCCTTGCCAGGCAGGCTAAGTGAAAGCTGCTTAGTGTTGTTGTATGTGTTGTTGTTTTTTTTTTTTTTTTCTCTGAAGGCTTTTGCACCTCTTTAGGGAATGAAAATAAAATTGGCCACACCCAGATCCCTAGCTCTAGAGCTGAAATATAAACTCTTGTGGGAAAGCAGTCTTCAATTTGTGTGTGATAAACTGTACAAACTGCTGTTGTTTGCACTGGCTCTGATCCTCCCAGGGGAGGGAAGAAGGTAACTGCATCTCTGCCCTTTGCAAGGCCTCTGCACAGGGAGTGGTCACCTGATCATGTTGTGGTTCATGGTTTATGGCAAACTATGCTAATAACCCACTCCTTGGCTTGCAGACAGTAGCTGGATTCCCTACTCCAATGCTTGGGGATTCTGACAGCTCAGGCACCCCTATTCTTTCTGTGACCCTGGGAATCCTGAGACTACCCTGTCACACCTAGGATTCTGTCCCATTTCACCAACTGAGCACCTTTCAGGCAGGGACGACTGTCATTGGATCAGACTTCTTAAAGTTCCTATTTTGAGCTCTAGGGCTGTATTACTTTCTGGTGGCTGGCTTACAGAGGCTCCCTCTTTACACTGTTTTTCTTCTGATATATATATATATCTGCAACTCCTACCTTGCAAAAAGTGGTTGCTTTTCTATTTGTAGAATTCCAGCAATTCTTTTCATATTTCAGGTTGAATTCATAGGTGTTCACAATTCAAAGGACCAAATAAAATGATATCCCCTACTCTTCCACCATTTTGGATCTCTATTCATAGTATTCCCTTATACTCCTTTTCATTCTTGTAAGATTGGTAGTAATGTCTTTTTGTTTTTCTGGTTTTAGTAATTTGTATTTTCTCTTTTTTTCTAGACAGTCTAACTTGGGCATTGATTCTTTTTTAATTATTTTATTATTTTTTAAATTTCTTTTCAGTGTTCCAGAATTCATTTTTTATGCACCACACCCAGTGCTCCATGCAATACATGCCCCCCTTAATACCCACCATCAGGCTCACCCAAATCCCCAGACTCTTCCTCTCCAAAACCCTCAGTTTGTTTCTCAGAGTCCACAGTCTCCCCCTCCAACTTCCCCCAAATCCCTTCTCCTCTCCATCTTCCCATGTCCTCCATATTATTCTTTATGCTCCACAGGTAAGTGAAACCATATGATAATTGGCTCTTTCTTCTTGACTTATTTCACTTAGCATAATCTCTTCCAGTCCTGTCCATGTTGATACAAAAGTTGGGTATTCATCCTTTCTGATGGAGGCATGATACTCCATAGTATATATAGACCATACTTCTTTATCCATTAATTCATTTTTTTAAAGACTTTATCTATTTATTTGACAGACAGAAATCACAGGTAGGCAGAGAGGCAGGCAGAGAGTGAAGGGGAATCAGGCTCCCTGCTGAGTAGAGAGCCTGATGTAGGGCTCGATCCCAGGACCCTGGGATCATGACCTGAGCCAAAGGCAGAGGCTTAACCCACTGAGCCACCCAGGTGCCCCATTTATCCATTAATTCTTTATTGTACTTTTTTTCTATTCTCTCATTGGTCCTAATTTTCATTATAGGCATTTCTTGTTTTATTGCACTTTGCTTTAATGTACTTCAAAAGATATGTTTTACAAATTGAAGGTTTGTGACAACCCTATGTTGAGTAAGTTTATGTGCATGATTTTTCCAAGAGCATTTGTTCACTTTGTGTCTTAGTGTCACATTTTGGTAATTATCAAAATATTTGCAACTTTTTCATCATTAGTATATTTGTCACAGTGATCTATGATTAGTGATTTTTGATGTAATTGTTTTGTAGCACCATGAACTGCACCCATATAAGATGATGAACTTAATCTAAGAATATGTGTTCTGATGGGTCCACTGATCAACAATTGCCCCATTTTTCTCCCTCTTCTCAGGCTTCCTGAGACACAATATTTTAAAAAATACATTAATAACCCTACAATGGTCTCTAATTCTGAGTGAAAAAAAAAAAGAGTCAGACATTTCTCAATCTAAATCCAAAGCTAATGATAATTAAGCTTTGTGAAGAAGGCATGTTGAAAACCAAGATAGGCCAAAATCAAGGTTTCATGCCAAATAATTAACCAAATTGTGAATGTGAAGGAAAAGTTCTTGAAGGAAACAAAAAATGTTATTCTAGTGAACACATGGATGATGAAAAAAAAAATATCCTTATTGTTGATAGGGCGAAAGTTTTAGTGGTCTGGATGAAAGATCAAGCCAGCAACAATTTTCTTAAGCCAAAGCTTAATCTAGAGCAAAGCCCTAAATCTCTTTAATTCTGTGAAGGCTGAGAGGCAAGGAAGCTGTAGAAAAAGGTTTGAAGTTAGTGAAGGCTTGTTTGTGAAGATTAAAAAAAGAAGCCATCTCCATAATTGAACAGTGCCAGATGAAGCAGCAAGTGCTGATGTAGAAGTGACACAAGTTATCCAGAAGATTTTACTAAGGTATTTAATGAAGATGGCTAAACTAAATAACAAATTTTTATTGTAAATGAAACTGTCTTCTATTGGAAGAATATGCCATCTAGGACTTTCAGAGTGAGAGAGGAGAAGTTAATGCCTAATTTCAAAGTTTCAAAGGACAGGCTGACTCCCTTGTTAGGGGCTAATGCAGCTTGTGACTTTAAGTTGAATCCAATTCTCATTTTCATTTTAAAAAACCTAGGGCCCTTACATTATGCTAAATCTACTCTGCCTGTGCTCTATAACTGAAACAACAAAGACTGGTGACAGCACATCTGTGTACAACATTTTTTACTAAATACTTTAAGCCCACTATTGAGAACTACTGGTCATGAAAAAAGACTCCTTTCAAAGTATTACCACTTATTGACAATGCACCTGGTCACCCAAGAGTTTTTATGGAAATGCACATGAAATTAATGTTTCCATGCTTGCTAGCACATCATCCATTCTGCAGCCCAGGGATCAAGGAGTAATTCTGAGTTTCATATATTATTATTCAATACATTATGTAAGCCTAAAATTTTCACAGTGATTCTCTGATGGATCTGGGCAAAATAAATTGAAAACCTTCTTGGAAATGATTCAGCATTCTAGGTGCCATTAAGAACATTTGTGATTCATGGGAAGAGGCCCAAATATCTACATTAATAGGAATTTGTAAAAAGAAAAAAAAACAAAAAACAAAAGTTGACTTCAACCATTGTGAATGACTTGGAGGGATTCCAGACTTCAGTGGAGAAAGTAACTGAAGATATGGTGGAAATAGAACTAGAATTAGAAGTGGAGATGTGACTGAATTGCTACAATTTCATGAAAAACTGTTAATAAACGAAGAGTTGCTTCTTATGGATGAGCACAAAAAGTCGTTTCTTGAAATGGAATATACTCCTGGTGAAGACACTGTGATGATTGTTGAAATGACAATGAAATATTTAGAATACTACATAAATTTTGATGATAAAGCACTGGCAGAGTGGAAGAGGATTAACGCCAATTTTGGAAAAAGTTCTACTATGGTAAAATGCTATCAAATAATATCACATTCTGTAGAGAAAATATTTTTTGAAAGGAAGTGTCAATTAGTCTGGCAACCTTCATTGTCATCTTATTTTAAGAAATTAGCCACAGCCAACCCAAAGTTCAGCAACCACCTCCTTGTGCAGTCAGCAGTTATCAACATTAAGGCAGAAGGGCAAAAGGAGAGGAAGAGACAATCTTAGGCAGACTCTAAGCGGAGCATGGAGCCCAATGTGGGGCCCAATTTCATGACCCTGAGATTACCACCTGAGCCAAAACCAAGAGTTTGATGCTTAACAGACTGTGCCACCCAGGTACCCCTGCACCAGTGTACTTTTCATATTAAGGTTCATTCTTTAAAAACTTAAATGAATCCATTCCAGTACTTATGACAGATAAAATTTCTTCCCCAGGATTCTTTTTCCACAAACCTTCCACCATTTTTTTAATCCCGTTGGGTTTCATTCTATATTGTTCCCTTTATTATTCTGGATTAGCCAGTAATTCTACTTTAGGATGAAATTACTCACTTTTCTCCTCTACAAAGCCATGCCCTTCATACTTTTCTTTATCTGAAAAACACATTGTATGTTCTTTATCTACTTTTTGTACACAGTTATTTCCTTTCATACTCACTATTTCTAGTAGTTTTTAAAAAAATATTTATTTTGAGAGAGAGAGAGAGAGAGAAAGAGAGAGAGAAAGCATGAGTGGGAGGGGCAGAGGGAGAGGGAAAGAGAATCCCAAACAGAGTCTATGTGGCGTGTAAAGGGGCTCAATCACAGAACCCTGTAATCATGCATGACCTGCCAAAACTAGGAGTCGGACACTTAATCACCTATTGCAACAAGGTTCCCATAGTAGTTTTAATGGTATATATTTATTATAATTCTTAACCCTTAGGAAACATAATTTCCAGGAAAACTAAAAAGTAAGCAAATATGGACTGTTATGCTAACATTCTGTAGATTCATAAATTAATCAGTACATTTTATTTTGTCTAGAATTATTTTTCTTCTAGAATTTTTAGAAGTAACTTTTTCAATGTGGCACAAACCGTGTTTACTAATAGACCAAAATGCTGTTATTCACTCTGTAATAAGAAGCCAAAAGTAAATTAAACCTAACTTTAGTAGTTAATGTTTTATCTTATTTGGAAATATCCTAGATAATCAATAGATAGCCAACACTTAGCTCAGCATAACATTAAGGTTTCAAGTTAACAAAAAACATTTGAGAACTGTTTGTCTGATGGTTTGTTTTAAAGATTTATTTATTTATTTATTTGAGAGAGAGACCATGAAAAAGAGCATGAGAAGGGAGAAGGTCAGAGGGAAAAGAAGACTCCCCGTGGAGCTGGGAGCCCAAAGTGGGACTCAATCCTGGGACTTGAAGATCATGACCTCAACCGAAGACAGCTGCCTAAACAACTGAGCTAACCAGGCACCCCTTTGGAAGTGTTTTTAAGTAGACACACAATAAAACATAATTATTTTTGAAAAGTTTACTTATAATCTTTCTTTTAAGACAGTAAGTGAATTTTTTTTAATTTTATTTTTTCAGTGTTCCAAAATTCAGTGTTTATGCACCACACCCAGTGCTCCATGCAATACCTGCCCTCCTTAATACCCACCACGAAGCTCACCCATCCTCTACTCCACTCCCTTCCAAAACCCTGTGATTGTCTCTCAAAGTCCACAGTCTCTCATGGTTCATCTCCCCTTCCAATCTACCTCAATTCACTTCTTCTTTCCTCTTCTAATGGCCTCCATGTCATTCCTTATGCTCTACAAGTAAGTGAAACCATATGATAATTGACACTATCTGCTTGACTTATTTCACTCAGCATATCCTCCAGTCCCATCCATGTTGATACAAAAGTTGAGTATTCATCCTTTCTGATGGAGGCATAATATTCCATTGTACATAGGAACCATATCTTCTTTATCCATTCGTCTGTTGAAGGGCATCTTGGCTCTTTCCACCATTTGTGATTATGGCCATTGCTGCTACGAATATTGGGGTACAGATGGTCCTTCTCCTCTTACATCTGTATCACTAGGGTAAATACCTAGTAGTGCAATTGCAAAGTCACAAGGTAGCTCTGTTTTTAATTTCTTAAGGAATCTCCACACTGTTTTCCAAAGTGGCTATACCAACTTGCATTCCCACCAGCACTGTAATAGGGTTCCCCTTTCCCCATATCCTCTCCAACACTTATTGTTTACTGTCTTGCTAATGTTGGCCATTCTAACTGGTGTAAGCTGATATCTCATTGTGGTTTTCATGTGAATTTCCCTGATGGCTAATGATGATGAACATTTTTTCAGGTATATGTTAGCCATTTGTAAGTTTTCTTTGGAGAAATGTCTGTTCATGTCTTCTGCCCATTTTTTTTTTTTTTTGACGTGATTATCTCTTCTGTTTGTGTTGAGTTTGAGGAGTTCTTTATAGATCTTGGGTATCAGACCTTTGTCTGTAGTGTCATTTGTGAATATCTTCTCCTATTCTGTGGCTTTCCTCTTTGTCTTGTTCACTGTTTCCTTTGCAGTGCAGAAGATTTTTATCTTGACGAAGTCCCAAAAGTTCATTTTTGCTTTTGTTTCCTTTGCCTTTGGAGACATGTCTTGAAAGAAGTTGCTGTGGCCGATGTCAAAGAGATTACTGCCTATGTTCTCCTCTACCATTTTGATAGATTCCTGCTTCATGTTGAGGTCTTTTATCCATTTTGAGTTTATCTTTGTGCATGGTGTAAGAGAACAGATGAGTTTCATTCTTCTCTACATAGCTGTCCAATTTTCCCAGCACCATTCACTGAAGAGATTGTCTTTTTATGTTTTTTTTTTTAATTTTTTATTAACATATAATGTATTATTAGCCCCAGGTGCACAGTTCTGTGAATCGCCACGTTTACACATTTCACAGCACTCACCATAGCACATATACTCCTCAATGTCCATAACCCCACCACCCTCTCCCTACCCCTCTCCCCCTGGCAACTCTCAGTTTGTTTTGTGAGATTAAGAGTCTCTTTTGGTTTGTCTCCCTCCCAATCCCATCTTATTTCATTTATTTTTTTCCTACCCTCCCAAACGACCCACATTGCATCTCCACTTCCTCATATCAGGGAGATCATATGGTAGTTGTCTTTCTCCAATTGACTAATTTCACTAAGCACAATGCCCTCTAGTTCCATCCACATTATTGCAAATGGTAAGATTTCATTTCTTTTGATGGCTGCATAGTATCCCATAGTATATATATATATATATATACCACATCTTTTTTATCCATTCATCCGTTGATGGACATCTAGGTTCTTTCCATAGTTTGGCTATTGTGGACAATGCTGCTATAAACATTTGGGTGCATGTGCCCCTTCAGATCACTACATTTGTATCTTTAGGGTAAATACCCAGTAGTGCAATTGCTGGGTCATAGGGTAGCTCTATTTTCAACTTTTTGAGGAACCTCCATGCTGTTTTCCAGAGTGGCTGCATCAGCTTGCATTCCCACCAACAGTGTAGGAGGGTACCACGTTCTCCACATCCTCACCAGCATCTTTCATTTCCTGACTTGTTTATTTTAGCCATTCTGACTGACGTGAGGTGGTATCTCATTGTGGTTTTGGTTTGTATTTCCCTGATACCTAGTGATGTGGAGCACTTTTTCATGTGTCTGTTGGCCATCTGAATGTCTTCTTTGCAGAAATGTCTGTTCATGTCCTCTGCCCATTTCTTTTTTTTTTTTAATATTTTATTTATTTATTTGAAAGACAGAGACCACAAGCAGGCAGAGAGGCAGGCAGAGAGAGAAGAAGGGAAGCAGGCTCCCCACCAAGCAGAGAGCCTGATGCGGGGCCCAATCCCAGGATGCTGAGATCACGACCCAAGCCAAAGGCAGAGGCTTCAACCCACTGAGCCACCGAGGTGCCCCTCTGCCCATTTCTTGATTGAATTCTTTGTTCTTTGGGTGCTGAGTTTGATAAGTTCTTTATAGATTTTGGATACTAGCCCTTTATATGATATGTCATTTGCAAATATCTTCTCCCATTCTCTCAGTTGTCTTTTGGTTTTGTTAACTGTTTCCTTTGCTATGCAAAAGCTTTTTATTTTGATGAAGCCCCAATAGTTCATTTTTGCCCTTGCTTCCCTTGCCTTTGGTGATGTTCTAAGGAAGAAGTTGCTGCAGCTGAGGTCGAAGAGGTTGCTGCCTGTGTTTTCCTCAAGGATTTTGATGGATTCCTTTCTCACTTTGAGGTCCTTCATCCATTTTGAGTCTATTTTCATGTGTGGTTTAAGGAAATGATCCAGTTTCATTTTTCTGCATGTGGCTGTCCAATTTTCCCAGCACCACTTGTTGAAGAGGCTGTCTTTTCCATTGGACATTCTTTCCTGCTTTGTCAAAGATTAGTTGACCATAGAGTTGAAGGTCTATTTCTGGGCTCTCTATTCTGTTCCATTGATCTATATGTCTGTTTTTGAGCCAGTACCATACTGTCTTGATGATGACAGCTTTGTAATAGAGCTTGAAGTCTGGAATTGTGATATCACCAACTTTGGCTTTCTTTTTCAATATTCCTCTGACTATTTCAGGTCTTTTCTGGTTCCATATAAATTTTAGGATTATTTATTCCACTTCTTTGAAAAAAATGGATGGGATTCTGATAGGGATTGCATTAAACATGTAGATGGATTTGGGTAGCATAGACATTTTCACAATATTTGTTCTTCCAATTCATGAGCAAGGGACCTTTTTTCATTTCCTTGTGTCTTCCTCACTTTCTTCATGAGTACTTTATAGTTTTCTGAGTATAGATTTTTTGCCTCTTTGGTTAGCTTTATTCCTAGGTATCTTATGGTTTTTAGGTACAATTGTAAATGGGATTGACCCCTTAATTTCTCTTTCTCCTGTCTTGTTGTTGGTGTATAGAAATGCAACTGATTTCTGTGCATTGACTTTATATCCTGGTGCTTTACTGAATTCCTGTACAGGTTCTAGTAGATTTGGAGTGGAGTCTTTTGGGTTTTCCACATATGGTATCATATCACTTGCAAAGAGTGATAGTTTAACTTCTTCATTGCTGATTTGGATGCCTTTAATTTCTTTTTGTTGTCTGAATGCTGAGGCTAGGACTTCTAGTACTATGTTGAATAACAGTGGTGATAATGGATATCCCTGCTGTGTTCCTGACCTTAGTGGAAAAGCTTTCAGTTTTTCTCCATTGAGAATGATATTCGCGGTGGGTTTTTCATACATGGCTTTGATGATATTGAGGTATGTACCCTCTTCCCCTACACTTTGAAGAGTTTTGATCAGGAAAGGATGCTGTCCTTCGACAAATGCTTTTTCAGCATCTATTGAGAGCATTATATGGCTCTTGTTCTTTCTTTTGTTAATGTATTGTATCACATTGATTGATTTGTGCATGTTGAACCATTCTTGCAGCCCTGTGAATAATCGTTTTAATGTACTGTTGGATCCTATTGGCTAGTATTTTGGGGAGAATTTTCGCACCTGTGTTCATCAAGGATATTGGTCTGTAATTCTCTTTTTTGATGGGTTCCTTGTCTGGTTTTGGGATCAAGGTAATGCTGGCCTCAAAATGAGTTTGGAAGTTTTCCTTCCATTTCTGTTTTTTGGAACAGTTTCAGGAGAATTGGATGTAATTCTTCTTTAAATGTTTGGTAGAATTCCCCTGGGAAGCAGTCTGGCCCTGGGCTCTTTTTGTTGGTAGATTTTTGATGACTGCTTCAGTCTCCTTACTGGTTATGGGCCTGTTCAGGTTTTCTATTTCTTCCTGGTTCAGTTGTGGTAGTTTATGTCTCTAGGAATGCATCCACTTCTTCCATATTGTCAAATTTGGTGGCATACAGTTGCTCATAATATGTTCTTATAATTGTTTGTATTTCTTTGGTGCTGGTTGTGATCTCTCCTCTTTCATTCATGATTTTATTAATTTGGGTCCTTTCTCTTTTCTTTTTGATAAATCTGGCCAGGGGTTTATCAATCATATTAATTCTTTCAAAAAATGAACTCCTAGTTTCCTTGATTTGGTTTTTTGTTTTGTTTTGTTTTGTGTTTTGTTTTGTTTCTATTTCATTGATTTCTCCTCTGGTCTTTATTATTTCTCTTCTCCTACTGGGTTTAGGCTTTCTTTGCTGTTATTTCTCCAGTTCATTTATGTGTAGGGTTAGGTTGTCTATTTGAGACCTTTCTTTTTTCTTGAGGAAAACTTGTATCACTATATATTTTCCTCTCAGGATTGCCTTTTCTGTGTCCCACAGATGTTGAACCCTTGTGTTTTCATTATCATTTGTTTCCATGATTTTTTTTTCAATTCTTCTTTCATTTCCTACTTGACCCTTACGTTCTTTAGTAGGATGCTTTTTAGACTCCATGTATTTGGGTTCTTTCCCAATTTCCTCTTTTGATTGATTTCTAGCTTCAGAGCATTGTGGTCTGAAAATATGCAGGGAATGATCCTAAACTTTTGGTACAGGCTGAGACCTGATTTGTGACCCAGGATGTGAACTATTCTGGAGAATGTTCCATGTGCACTAGAGAGGAATGTGCATTCTGTTGCTTTGGGATGGAATGTTCAGAATATATCTGTGATGTCCGTCTGGTGCAGTGTGTCATTTAAGGCCTTTATTTCCTTTTTGATCCTTTGCTTGGATGATATGTCCATTTCAGTGAGGGGGATTTTAAAGTCCCCTACTATTATTGTATTATTGTCAATGTGTTTCTTTGATTTTGCTATTGATTGGTTTATATAGTTGGCTGCCCCCATGTTAGGGGCATAGATATTTAAAATTGTTAGATCTTGTTAGACAGACCCTTTGAGTATGATATAGTGTCCTTCCTCATCTGTTATTATGGTCTTTGGCAAAAAAAAAAATCTAATGTGTTTGATATAGCAATTGCCACCACAGCTTTTTTTGCTGTCCGTTTGCATGGTAAATTGTTTTCTATCCCCTCATTTTATATCTGAGGTGTCTTTTGCTCTAAAATGAGTTTCTTGTAGACACAATATTGATGAGTTTTGTTTTTTTATACATTCGGATACCCTGTGTCTTTTGATTGGGGCATTTAGCAGATTTACATTCAGGGTAACTCTTGAGGGATATAAATTTAGTGTCATTATCTTGCCTGTAAGGTGACTGTTACTGTATATTGTCTCTGTTCCTTTCTGGTCTACTACTTTTAGCATCTCTCTTTTCTTAGAGAACCCCTTTCAAAGTTTCCTGTAGAGCTGGTTTGGTGTTTACAAATTCTTTTAGTTTTTGTTTGTCTTGAAGACTTTTTATCTCTCCTTCTATTTTTCAATGATAGCCCAGCTGGTTAAAGTATTCTTGGCTGCATGTTTTCTCATTTAGTGCTCTGAATATATCATGCCATTTTTTTCTGGCCTGCCAGGACTCTGGATAAGTCTAATGCCAACCTAATATTTTTACCATTGTATGTTACAGACTTCTTGTTCCGGGCTGCTTTCAGGATTTTCTCTTCGTCACTAAGACTTGTAAATTTTACTATCAGATGACGGGGTGTGGACCTATTCCTATTGATTTTGACAGGGATTCTTTGCTCCTCCTGGATACTGATAATTGTTCCCTTTGCCATATTGGGGAAATTCTCTACAAAAATTCACTCCAATATAACTTCTGCTCCATTCTCTCTTTCTTCATCTTCTGGAATCCCAATTATTCTGTTGTTTCATCTTATGGTATCACTTAACTCTCGAGTTCTCCCCTCGTGGTCCAGTAGTTGTTTGTCTCTCTTTTGCTCAGCTTCTTTATTCTTTGTCATTTGGTCTTCTGTATCACTAATTCTCTATTCTGCCTCATTTGTCCTAGCAGTAAGAGTTTCCATTTTTTATTGCACCTCAATAATAGTTTTTTTTTTTTTAATTTCAGCTTGGTTAGATTTTAGTTCTTTTATTTCTCAGAAAGGGCTTTTATTTCTCCAGATAGAGTTTCTCTAACATCTTCCATGTTTTTTTTTGAGCCCAGCTAGCACCTTGAGAATCGTCATTCTGAACTCTAGATCTGATGTATTACCACTATTGGTATTGATTAGGTCCCTAGTCTTTGGTACTGCCTCTTGTTCTTATTATTGTTGTGAGTTTTTCTGCCTTGTCATTTTATTCAGATAAGAATATACGAAGGAGCAAATAAAATGCTAAAAGGGTGGCAAAGATCCCAGAAAAGAAAATCTTCTTTAACCAAACCAGAAAAGATCCCAAATCGTTGGGGGAAGAAAGGAGGTAAAAAGTTCAGAAAAAATTAAAAAAGAAAAAAATAAGACAAAAATATAAAAAAGAATATATATATATTCTGATATATATATATATATATAATCAGACTGGTGAATATAACAGGATCACCCACTGAATATTGGGAGTATTATGGTCTCTTAGAAGAAATTGCCTCCTAAATTTTTAAAGAATGGAAAACATATATAAGGGTAAACACGATGAAGGGGTAGAATATGATTATAAAGATGAATTTTTTTTTAAATTTCTAAAAAAGAAGTTGATAGGATAAGTTGGTTGGGAGAATAAAGAAAAAAAAAAGTAGAGAGAATCTGCTCAGGCTGGAGACTAGAACAAAGCCCTGTGCTAGATTTAGTGTATATTTTGATCTATTAGAAGAAGTTGTATCCCAATTTTTTTTAGAAAAAAAACGCCTATATGTATACAAATAATAATGTTAGATACAATGAAGGATAAAATATG
>ML098898.1:37001-53620 GCA_003697995.1 Taxidea taxus jeffersonii
TCAAAAAAGATTTTTTATGAAAGGTATTGTTAAGATAAACTAGTTAAAAACGTTAAAAGAAGAAAGAGTAAAAGTTAAAAAAATAGCAGAAGAAAAAAATAAAATTGATTAATTAACTTTGCAATACTAACAAATCATGGGGAGAAAGCCATGAATTCCATGCATTGCTTTCTCCTCCTCTGGAATTCCACTCTTCTCCTTGGTAAGTGCACTTGGTCTTGGCTGGATTTCTTGCTGATCTTCTGGTGGAGGGGCCTGTTGTAGTGATTCTCAAGTGTCTTTGCCAAGGCAGAATTGCACAGCATTTACCAGGAGCCAGACTAAGTAATCCACTTATTTTGCTTTCAGGAGCTTTTGTTTCCTGAACTGCTATCCGTAGATTTCCAGAGGGCAGGAATGAAAATGGTGGCCTCCCAATCTCTGGCCCGGAGGAGCCAAGAGCTCGGGGCCCCACTACTCAGTGTGCCCTCTGAGAAAAGCGATCAATCACTCACTTCTCCCTGGCCTCTGGCTGTGCTCTGAGCTCACCCAGCCTGTGACCAAGCGTCTCTGTCTCTGGCACACAGCCCTGCCTGGAGTCTCTAAACCCCGCAGATTGCTGCGCTCTTCTCCAGATCTTGTGGTGGTCCCTGCTCACAGAGAAGTAGTATGTGCCACGGATCACAATTTCAGGTAACCCTGAGTTGAGAGCTCACTCTTCAACTCTGTAGCCAGCCTCCCTTCTCTAATGCTTTTGAGCTCTGAGACACTCAGACACACCCAATCCTTCTGTGACCCCTCGGGACCTGAAACCACGCTGTCCCTACGTGAGCTTCACCCTGGCTTAGCTTTTGGAGTGATGTTCAGTGAAGCAGACTTTTAAAAGTTCTGATTTTGTCCTCTGTTGCTCCACCACTTACCGGGAGCAGGCCCCTCCCACCACAGTCTATCTTCCTGTCACTTTGGATTCACTTCTCTTCAGGTCCTACCTTTCAGAAAGTGGTCAATTTTCTGTTTCTAGAATTGCTGCTCTTCTTCTCTTCAATCTCCTGTTGGATTTGTAGGTGTTCGGAATGATTTGATAAACTATTTAGCTGATCTCCTTCTACCTGATGTCATCTCAGCCTGCTACTTCTCCACCATCTTGACTCCTCCCCGAGATTGTCTTTTTTCCCACTGGATATTTTTTCCTGCTTTCTTGAAGATTTTTTGACCATTGAGTTGTGGGTCCATGTCTGGGCTCTCTACTCTGTTCCACCGGTCTATGTTTCTGGTTTTGTGCCACTACTATGCTGTCTTGGTGATGACAGCTTTGTAGTAAAGTTTGAAATAAGGCAATGTGATGCCCCCAGTTTGGTTTTTCTTTTTCAGTATTTCCTGAGCATTTCAGGGTCTCTCCTGGTTACATACCAATTTTAGGATTGTTCCAACACTTTGAAAAATTCCGTGGAATTTTTATCAGGATGGCATTGAAATTATAGATTGTCCTGGGCAATATAGACATTTTAACAATGTTTTTCTTCCAACCATGAGCATGGAATTATTTTCCATCTTTTTGAGTCTCCTTCAATTTCTTTCTTGAGTGTACTGTAGTTCCTGAAGTACAGATCCTTTACTTCTTTGATTTTGTTTATTACCAGGTATCTTATGGTTCTTGGTGCTAGAGGAAATGGAACCCATTCTTTAATTTCAATTTCTATATTTCCATTGTTAGTATATAAGAAAGCTGATAACTGATTTATGTACATTGACTTTGTATCCTGCCACATTACTGAATAAAAGTTCTATAACCACTTTTCCTTTAATGTTGATAACTCTGAAAACATGCCTGTTTTAATTAAACCAACATTTTTTGCTTTTATATAAGATTATTCTAGATCATGTGAACTTGAGAAACTTTTGGGTTAGTTTCTACATTTAGGACATGATATTTAAGTTATATAAGTATTTACTTTTCTTTAAGCTAATTATATAGATCTCTTTTATAAATTAATGTTGGCAGTATTATCTGCAAGTAGGAAAATCATACATCTATAACATATGTATTCATAAACACAGAAACAGAGATCTTACAGCTTTTGTTTTAAAATGTTAGTTATGAATAGGCATAATAATACAAAAATCACTGGTTTGTAAAATAACAGTCAGATACAAGTTGTGTTTTTGCCAAATGAAATAAGCTAAGGTTACTTGTTCAGAAGTCTTAAGATTTCTAATAATATTTCTGGAGACTTTTTATGTTTCTCTTTTGCCCTCTTTTGAAATTTTTTCCTCTTCTGATAAAAATTATTTCTCTGAAGTTCACATTTCAAAGAGATGGTTCTAGGTTCTGAAAGAACATAGGGTAGAATATCTCAAAGACATAGAATAAGGACATAAGTTTTCCCCAAGAAGGAGTTTTCTTTTCTAAGCCCAGATGTTTTACAAAATCTGCAAACACTTTGAAATAAATAGAGGAGGTTTGAGGACATACAAATATAGATGATTTCCAGAGGGATGTGGGCGGGAGGTGGGATATAATTAGATACAGGCTTCCAGGTATGAAATAAGTAGTCTCAGGAATAAAAGGCATGGTATAGGGAATATAAACAATGATATTGTAGCAGCATTTTATGGGTGATAGTTGGTAGCTTCACTTGTCTAGCATAAAATATAGAGAAGTTAGATTACTATGTTTTACATCTAAAATTAATCTAAAACTAATGTAACATGTGTGCCAAGTATGCTCAAATTAAAAAAAAATAATTATTATTTTCCTTTTTTTTAAACCAAAGATATACCTATCAAGCTACTTGAAACCAATAAGCCTTTTATGGTTTAACTATGAACAAGAGGAATCCCCAAAGAGGGTGCATAGAGTACAGCCATACCAAGATCCAGAACCACTCTCAAAGGTAATCAAAGAAAAACTTAGAATATTCCATGAGAGCTGGCAACAGTTGGCAGGATGCTACCTGAAAATGGAGTGTAACCCCCATTTTTATTAATCCATATTCTTGGGGCCCCTAACCTGACCATTGGGCTGCCTAAACATGCAAGAAACAAAAACTTATGTACTTCAATTGGCAGGAAGATAAGCCAAGTTCTCAGGACACAAAATAAGACAAGAAAGCAATAGCTGTTCCTGGGAGGGAAAAGATAGATAATCGATATGTACCCCCAAACCAAATTCATAAGACTATGAATTTGGGAAGGAAGGAGCAGGGTAAAATTTTACCTTCTTTTCTTGACTTAGCACTACAAAGAGAGATCCAAGAGATGACTTTGGTAAGATTTCTTGCCCTTTACTAGCCTCTTCCTTTTGCTCCAGGACTTCATCTGCAAGCTCCAGAGTGAGTAGAGTGTCCCAGTAGGTTCCATCTGGGTCAGAAACTGTAGTGGAGAAGTTATTTTTCCTGTACCCTTCTGAGTTCTTGGATGAGACACCCTTTTCTCTAGTGTACCTCTTAAACAGATAAGTTTATCTAGGTTAAAAGTTTTACACCATGGTCACTGTAATTCCTACCAAAGATAACCTTTCACAATGTTATCCCACTTGTTCAAATATAGATTCTGGACCTGTAATTTTCATATAGTTAGCCAGAGTCCAAGATAGCAGTGTCCAAGACTCTGGAGTTGGAGGAATCCATTTTGCTTATTTTCTCCTTTAAAACAAAAATTTATTTACCTGAGGCCTCACACTGGACCCAGCCCAGTTTAAGTCAGATTGAGTCCAACTCCAGACTTAGTCTGGTAAAAGCATTGCTTAAAGTCTGAGAGCGCAAAAATGCAAAAGCTGTGGAGTTCAGATACCCAAGAGGGACTTACTTTGAGACATCCTGATACACAATGGGCTAAATGGTATCTATACCTGGTAACTGCTCCTTGTGCCATTGGGGATCTTCTTCAGATCCCCTTTTCTGACACAGCTCTCTTTAAGTTAAACTGAAGCATATTAATAATTTTAACAATTTATTTGAGTGAAAATCAATTTGAATTGAGCAGTGCCAAAGCAGAAGTGGTTAGGAGCACTCTATTGACAAGAGCTAGGGGAAAGACTTTTATAGAGAAGAAGTGAAAGCAAAACAACTAAGTAATTTAGTTGATTGTAGATTAGGTGGTTGCCTTATTTGGAAAAGCCTAGTTGACAATTTGTAATGGGCTGTCCTAAAATTTTGATTTCTTAGCCTTGACAGATTATTGGCTTAGGTTTTGGTTTGCTTACATAGGTTACTGTGGCATCAAAAACACCTTATTCTAATGGTCTTCTTGCTTAGTTAGTTTGACAGGAAAAATGTTGCCTATCTTCTACTTTGAACAGAACTATAGCATTCATTTTTTAAAAAAAATATTTATTTTTTAAAATTCTTTTCAGTGTTCCAGAGTTCATTGTTTATGCACCACACCCAGTGCTCCATGCAATATGTGCCCTCCATAATACCCACTACCAGGCTTACCCAACCTCTTACCCCCACCCCTCCATTATTTATTTTTTCAATTTCTATTATTTTTGGAGGGCATTTTCGATTAAAGGACACTGAAGGGATAAGATAAATAAATGTAATTTGTAAACTTTAATGGGGTTCCAGATTGAAAACAAAGGAAATGATCTGAAACAAACATTTTCTTTCTTTTTTTTTTTTGGAAACTGGAGAAATTAATGTATTAAACATTGAATTGACATTTGCTTTCTTGAGTATAATAAGGCAACTGTGGTTAAATAAGAGACGATTCATGTTTTGAAGATATAGGCTGAAATGTTTATGGGCAAAGTTTCATAGTGCTGCAACTGACTAAATGGTTTAGCAAAAAGTGTGTGAATATATGTGTGTGCATGTGTGTAGATAGATGGAATATGGATATTAATTGTATTATTCCTTCAAATTCCTTCATAGTTTGATATTTTTCAGAATTAAAAGGTCGGAAGAGGGAGGACTTGCAAGTTGTTTTCTACAGAGCTTTGGAATATAATGTAATCCCCAGGAAGAAAGATTGCAAGGATGATCTGGTTTTGGCTGACATTGGAGTGTCAGCATAATATAGTATTACTTATGCTTTATAGCTATTTTAGGGAAGTTAATCTCTTTAAGAATTTTCTTCATCTGTAAAATGGAGAGTTAACATTCTTCTTTCTTTCAGGGTGATAGAAAAGCTCAGTTTGAAAAGTAAGTCCTTCAAGCAGAGATAGTCAATTATATGGTTTCACTTACTTGAGGAGTGTAAGGAATAACATGGAGGACATTGGGAGTTGGAGAGGAGAAAGGAGCTGTGCGAAGTTGGAGAGGGAGACAAACCGTAAGAGACTGTGGACTCTGAGAAACAAACTGAGGGTTTTGGGAGGGAGAGGGTGGGGAGCTGGGTGAGCCTGGTGGTGTGTATTAAGGAGGGCACGTATTGCATGGATCACTGGGTGTGGTGCATGAACAATGAATCTTGGAACACTGAAAAATATAAAATAAAATTACAAATAAATAAATAAGTAGAAAAGTAAGTCCTTTTTTACATGTAAGGTATAGGTAGTTGAGGTTTCACATGCTGAGCTTGCATAGATTACCATCTATCTATTGAGTGCAACTGTATTTAATGCTCCAAAATAGAGCCATTTCTGTACCCAGGGTTGACAGGAGAAATTAACCAAATGTCAGAAGTCCAAAGTTCTGTAGGTTACAGAAGGCAGTGGAAAATCTGGTGCTAACACCACAATGACATCAATCCCCACTTTCAAGTGGAAAAGGTGTAATAGGCTGGATCTCATTTGATGGATGCTAGGATCAGCATTGAGCCTGGGCTTCAAGAGCAACCAAGTTAAATAATTTTGAATCCTCCCCCATCAATTACCCTGTCCCTCTTTAATATACCAAAATTGGATAACTCAATTTCTGTTAAAGAAACCATTCAGGAGATTCTGACTTTTAGATCATTCTGCCTCATACTGAACTGAAATCTGTTTTCATCAGTCTGCTTCCTCTGATCCAAGGCAGACTTTCATAAAACTGAAGACAGTGCCCCCATTCTCCTGTGGCTTCTCTGATTCAACGTTAACAGATCTTTCTCCTCAGATCATTTTTTCTTGGGATCTGGGTTCCAGCCCTTCTCTGATTTGCTCACTCTATGGACACTCTCAGTTTGTGTGTGGCACATTAAGGTGTAGGGTATAGAATTAAAACCCAAATTTCTGGGAAATGTTGTCACTGCCCTCCAGTTCAAATTCTGGATGTTTCTAAGAATTCAAATGCACCAGGCCAGGCCCCATTCTCTGAGGCTTCCAAAACCCACAATTGAGGAAACAATGCATCAATTGGTTTTCTTTTTTTTAAATAAAGATTTTATTTATTAATTTGCTTGTCAGAGAGAGCTAGCGCACACAAGCATGAGCAGGGGGAGGGGCAGGAGAGGAAGGCTCTCAGCTGAGCAAGGAGCCCCATGCAGGACTCGATGCCGGGACTCTGGGATCATGACCTGAGCCGAAGGCAGACACCCAACTGACTGAGTCACCCAGGTGTCCCCAACTGGTTTTCTTGAAAGCTGACAAGATGTGTAGAACCCAAGTCCTTACTTTACTGGAGGAGGAAAACTGACTCTGAATTCAGACAGGGGTTACAGGTGGTGCCTACAAGTTGTATGTCTTTTGCCAGCCTCTTTATCCCAGGTCCATTCTCTGGAAACAGGAAGAGGTGTTGGCATTACACATGTGTCCATTACAGTGCCAATACAGTGGGGCATCAAGAACTTGCCCAACAGCACTTCCTAGATAGATCTGGGGGGTTCTGAGGTTTCCAGACTTGCTGGATGGCAATGTATTTTTGTCTGCCAGTTGGATGGAAAGGATGGGACCAGCACACAAATGGCCAGCCTCTGAGTAGCATGTAGCAGGGGAAGGCCCACCTCTAGTGTGTGAATTCCTGCCTCTTTATCACCACTAAGTATTGTTTGCTTAGTGCCTATCCTTCTCTGTTGTGTCTTTTGTGGCACTGCTCATGCTAAAAAGGGGGGAAAGAGAGACAAGAAAGTGGTTCTACTTCCCAACCTGACCAGAGTCCTCCGGTTAAAAAAGTGAAGACTGTGCAAGAAGCGATTTTAGTTAGGAAGAGACAATTATACATTGTTCTCTGTACTTTTTCTGCTTGAGTTATCAATAGCAGTTAGTCACAGCCATTTATGGAACATGTGAAAGAAGAGAGATATAAGTAAGATTTGGTTTCTTCTTTCAAACAGTTCACAGTCAAGGACAGAGGGACTACAGAGAATAAAATCTGTGCTAATTATAATTCTGTGTAATCAATGTTGTTAAAGACAGATTAATTAAATTTAGGAGGAAGCATCAAATTTATCCTGGGAAAGTTGAAGAAGAATTCACATTTAGAATATTATGGGGTTTTCTGCCAAACTTGCCAGGTATAGAAGCAGATATGGAACATGATCGTACTCTGAGAGAAAATCATATGCAAAGGCACAGAGGAGAGAAAGGGCATCATAGCAAATGGATAGTAATTTGTAATTGCCAGGGATTAAGGTATGTAACAGAGGGTGGGTGGAAGAGTGTATGAGTATGGCTAGCAAGTTTGAGACCCAGTTTTGATGCTAGGCTAATAAGTTGGCCTTTTCCTGGACAATTAGTACTCAAATTCTCATTAAAAAGTTACATGCACAGAAATGATTATTAGATAAAAATATAGAGGATGAATGAAAATTTGTGTTTGAAATCTTGAAGGAGAATTTTGTTAAATAAAAAAAATTACAGGAAACCAAGAAGAAAATAAGTTTGTAAATTATAGAGACATGAAGCAGACAAATAAGAAGAGTAGGTAATGCATGTCTAAAGAACTAAATTCTAGCCACAAAATTCCTTTTTTGATCCAACCCCTGCCTGGGGGCCCTGAGTATATGGTGCATGTGGCTCAAATAATGTTTGGTTCAGAGAGACCCAAAGTATACTGAGAAACTCCTTTATGTCTGGGGACATGCTATGAAATTTTATACATATTAGATTATTTTCATCAGGTTTTTGGGTATCAGATCTGATTGTTCCTTTATGCCAAGTTACCACCCATCCCTCTTCTTCACTCCCTGCTCCAACCTGGATGTAAGAACAAAAACATCAGATCAAAAATCAGAAGTACTTTGATCTGCTCTTTGACCTTGGTCAATTACTTTATTGTCTCCGGGCACCAATTTCCTCACTAATACAAAGAAAGGATCATCTCTAAGGATCCTTCCTACTCTATTATACAATTTTCTGAATAAGCAATATAGAAATAATGAGTGCTACATAAATTCTAAGCAGAGAGAGTCCTATGGGCTGGGCTGGTCAAGGAGGGCTTCTTGAAAGAGGTGAAATATGAACGGAACCTAGTAGAACCAAGTGTCTTTTATAATTGTTTTTCTTTCACCTATTTTATTTTTAAAATATTTTATTAAAATTCCATTTATGTAACATATGGTGTAATATTAGTTTCAGGTCAGTTTTAGTGATTCATCACTTACATACAACACCCTGTTGTCATCTTGTTTCTTAAATTCCACATATTAGTGAAATCATTTGATATTTGTCTTTGATTTATTTCACTTAGCATAATACTCTCTAGCTCCATCCACATCATTGTGATGAATTATATATATCCACCACCTCTTCTTCATCCATTTGTCAGTTGATGGATATTTGCACTCTTTCTGTAATTTGTCTATTGTTGATAATGTTGCTATAAGCATCCAGGTGCATGTATCTTTTCAAATCAGTATTTTTTGTACTCTTTGGGTACCCCTGGGTGTGCAATTGCTATTTCATAGGGTAGTTCTATTTGTAACTTTTTGCAGAATGTCCATACTGTTTTTCAGAGTGGCAGCACCAGTTTGCATTCCCACAGTGTAAGAGGGTCCTCTTTCTCTGCATCCTAGCCAACACCTGTTGTTTCCTGTGTTAATTTTAGCCATTCTGACTGGTGTGAGATGGTATCTCATTGTAGTTTTTTTTTTTTAATTTCCCCGATGATGAGTGATGTTAGGCATCTTTTCATGTGCCTCTTAGTCATCTGTATATATTCTTTGGAAAAATATCTATTCATGTCTTCTCCTTTTTTAATTGGATTATTTGTTTTTTGGGGTGTTGAGTTTCATAAGTTCTTTATAGATTTTGGATACTAACCCTTTATCAGATACGTCATTTTGAAAATATTTTCTCCCATTCTGAAGGTTGCCTTTTTGTTCTTTTGATTGTTTTCTTCGCTACACAGAGTCTTTTTATCTTGATAAATTCCCAATAGTTCATTTTTTGCTTTTATTTTCCCTGTCTCAGGAGACATATCTAGTAAGAATTTGGTACTGCTAATGTCAAAGAGGTTACTGCTTGCATTCTCCTCTAGGATTTTGATGGTTTCCTGTCTCACATTTAGGTCTTTCATCTATTTTGAATTTATTTTTTGTGTATGGTGTTAAGTGGTCTAGTTTCATTCTTTCGAATGTTGCTGTCCAGTTTTTCTAACTCCATTTGTTGAAAAGACTGTCTTTTCTTCCAGTGAATATTCTTGCCTGCTTTGTTGAAGATTAATGGACCATAGAGTTTTAGGTCCATTTCTGGGTTTTCTATTCTGTTCCATTGATCTGTGTATGTTTTTGTGTTATTACCATACTGTCTTGTTCACTACAACTTTGTAATATAACTTGAAGTCTGGAATTGTCATACCCCCAGTTTTGCTTTTCTTTTTCAACATTCCTTTGGCTATTCAGTATCTTTAGTGGTCCCAGAGAAATTTTAAGATTGTTTATTCTAGTTCTGTGAAACATGCTAGTGATATTTTGATGAGATTGCATTAAATGTATTAGTTATTTTGGGTAGTATAAACATTTTAACAATATTTGCTCTTCCAATCCATGAGTTTGGAATGTTTTTCCATTTTTGGTGTTCTCTTCAATTTCTTTCCTCAGTGTATTATAGGTTTCAGAGTCCACACTTTTTATCTCTTTGGGTAAGTTTATTTTTAGATATCTTATGATTTTTGGTGCAATTTTAAATGGGATAAATTCCCATTTAAAAAAGATAGATTTATCTTTTTTCTGCTTTATTATTGTTGCACATAAATGTAGCAGATTTCTGTACATTGATTTTGTATTCTGTGACTTTACTTAATTCTCGTTATCAGTTCTAGAAATGTTTTGGCAGAGCCTTTTGGGTTTTATATATAGTTTCATGTCACCTGTAAATAGGGAAAGTTCTACTTCTTCCTTGCCCACTTGGATTCCCTTATTTCTTTTTGTTGTCTAATTGCTGAGGCTAGGACTTTCAGTGCTATGTTGAACAACAGTGGTGAGAGTGAACATCCCTTCTCATTTTCCAGACCTTAGGGGGAAAGCTCTCAGTTTCTCCCCATTGAGTACAATATTAGCTATAGGTTTTTCATTTATGACTTTTATTATGTTAAAGGTATGTTCCCTCTATCCCTACTTTGTTGAGGGTTTTTATCAAGGATGTATGTTGTACATTGTCACATGCTTTTTCTGCATCTATTGAGAGGGTCATATGTTTTTCATCCTTTCTTTTTTTAAAAGATTTTATTTATTTATTTGACAGAGAGCACAAGTAGGCAGAGAGGCAGGTGGGGGGGGCGAAGCAGGCCTCTTGCTGAGCAGAGAGCCTGATGCAGGGCTCGATCCCAGGACTCTGGGATAGTGACATGAGCTGAAGGCAGAGGCTTTAACCCACTGAGCCACCCAGATGTGCCCATCCTTTCTTTTCTTAATGTAGTGTATCACATTGATCAATTTGTGAATATTGAACCAACCCTGAAAACCAGGAATAAATCCCACTTGATTATGGTGAATAATTCTTTTAATGTACTGTCAAATTTGGTTTGCTAGTTTTTGTTTGTTTGTTTGTTTGTTTGTTTGTGAATTTTTGCATCCATGTTCATTAAGGATATTGTTCTGTAGTTGTGCTTTTTTTAAAAAAAGATTTTATTTATTTGAGAGAAAGAAAGACAGAGTTAGGAACAGAGCTCAAGCAAGGAGAGAGAGGGAGAGGCTGGCCCCTACTGAGCAGGGACCCTGACATGGGGCTTTATCCCAGGATTCTTGGACCATGGCAGACACTTAACCAACCGAGCCACCCAGATGTCCCTGTAGTTGTCTTTTTTTCAGTGGGGCCTGTCTAGTTTCAGAATCAGGTGAAATCTGGAGACGTAGAATGAATATGGAAGTTTTCCTTCCATTTCTATGTTTTTGAATAGTTTAAGAATAGGTGTTAACTCTTTAAATGTTTTGTAGAATTCCCCTGTGAAGTCATCTGCCCCCAGACTTTTTTTGGGGGAGATTTATTATTATTATTTCTATTTCTTTGCTGGTTATTGGTCTGTTCAAGTTTTCTATTTATTTCTTTTTCAGTTTTAGGTAGTTTATGTTTCTAGGAATTTTTCCATTTCTTCCAGATTGTCTAATTTGTTGGCATATAATCTATAATTGTTTGCATTTCTGTGCTCTTGGTTGTCATTTCTTCTTTCTTGTTTGTGATTTTATTTATTTCAGTTCTTTTTCTTTTCTTAAATTTTTTAAAGATTTCATCTTTTTGTCAGAGAGAGACAGCACGAGCAGGGGGAGTGGCAGACAGAACGGGCAAAGGGAGACACAGGCTCCCTGTAGAGCAAGGAGCCCCTTGCAGGACTCAATCCCAGGATCCTGGGATCATGGCCTGAGCCGAAGGCAGCAGCTTAACTAACTGAGCCACCAAGGCATCCCTCTTTTTCTATTTCATAAGTCTGGCTAGGGGGTTTATCAATTTTGTTAATTTTGTCAAAGAACCAGCTACTGGTTTCATTGATCTGTTCTACTCTTTTTGTTTGTTTTCTATTTCACTCATTTCTGCTCTAATATTTATTATTTCCCTTCTTCAGCTGGCTTTAGGCTTCATTTGTTGATCTTTTTCTAGTGCCTTTAGGTATAAGGTTAGGTTATTTATTTGAGATTTTTCTTGCTTCTTGAGTTAGGCATGTATTGCTATATACTGCCTTCTTCTTTTTTTATATAGAGCTTTCTATAGTCTTTTATTTATTTATTTATTTATTTATTTATTTATTTATTCATTTATTTTATTTATTTTCAGTATAACAGAATTCATTGTTTATGCACCACACCCAGTGCTCCATGCAATATGTGCCCTCCATAAAACCCACCACCTGGCTCCCCCAACCTCCCACCCCCGCCCCTTCAAAACCCTCAGAATGTTTTTCAGAGTCCATAGTCTCATGGTTCAACTCCCCTTCCAATTTCCCTCAACTCCCTTCTCCTTTCCATCTCCCCATTTCCTCTGTGTTATTTGTTATGCTCCAAAAATAAGTGAAACCGTATGATAATTGACTCTCTCTGCTTGACTTATTTCACTCAGCATAATCTCTATATACTGCCTTCTTATGATCACTTTTTCTTTATCCCAGTGGTTTTGGACCATTTGGTTTTCATTTTCATTTATTTCCATGCATTTTTTTTAAATTTCTTTAATTTCCTAAGTAACCCATTCATTCTTTAGTAGGATGTTTTTTAACCTCCCTGTATTTGGGGTCTTTTTAATTTTTTTCTTGTGGTTGACTTCAAGTTTCATAGCACTGTGGTCAGAAAATATGTGTGGTATGATCTCAGTCTTTCTGTAGTTTCTGAGGCTTGACTTGTGACTCAGAATGTAATCTGTTCTGAGAGAATATTCCATGTTCACTTGAAAAGAATGTGTAATCTGCTGCTTTAGGATGAAATGTTCTGAATATATGTGTTAAGTCTATCAAGTCCAGTGTGTTATTGAAACTCATTGTTTCCTTGTTGATTTTCTGTTTAGATGATCTGTCCATTGCTGTGAGTGGGGCTTTAAAATTTCCTACTTATTTGGGTGCTCCCAATTTGTGGAGAAAAATATTTACAGATGTTAGGTCTTCTTGTTGTATAGTCCCCTTTATTATAACATAATGCCCTTCTTCATCTCCTGTTTCAGTCTTTGGCTTAAAATCTTGTTTGCTTGATATAAGTATTGCTACCCAGGCTTTCTTTTGACATACATTTTCATGGTAAACATTTCTCCATCTGCTCCCTTTCAGTCTGCAGGTGTCTTTAGGTCTAAAATGAGTCACTTGTAGGCAGCATATAGATGGGTCTTGTTTTGTTTTTGTTTTTTTCATTCTGACACCCTATGTCTTTTGATTGAAGTATTTAGCCCATTTACATTCAGAATATTTAATAGATAGATTCAGAATATTTAGTAGATACACTTTTAGTGCCATTTTATTACTTGATTTGTCATTGCTCCTGGAGATATTCTGTTTCTTTCTGGTCTGTGCTTTTGGTCTTTCATTCCCACTCAAAGAGTCTCCCTTTCCCTATTGTACTGAGAAGAGCTGAAGAGCAGAGACATTTGTACTTAAAAGTAAACTATAGTAGAAAGGGATGCCTATGTGGCTCAGTTGGTTAAGGATCTGCCTTCAGATCAGATCATGAACCCAGGGTCCTGGGATTGAGTCTTGCATTGGGCTCTTTGCTTGGCAAAGAGCCTGCTCCTCCTTCTGCCTGTTGCTTCCCTGCTTGTGTGCACTCTCTCTTTCTTTCTTTCTCTGGCAAATAAATAAATAAATAAATAAATAAAAATCTTTTTCTAAAAGTACACCACAGTAGGAAAAATGTAGCTTTTGGTATTGGTTGGGCCTGGAGATGAATCTACCTTTACCAGTATTACGTGGTCTTTCAAAATCCTTGTCTGTAAAATCAATATAGTAATAATACCTCCTTCAGAGAATTTTTTGGGAGAGTAAATTTATGAATAATAGTACTTAGCATAGAATAGGGAGGGAGTCAAGATGAAGGAGAAGTAGCAGCTGAGACATCAGGCAGCAGGAGAACAGCTAGATAGCCTATCAAACCATTACGAACACCTACGAACCCAACAGGAGATTAACAAAAAAAATTCTAAAAACAGAAAATTGACCACTTTCTAAAAGGTAGGACCAGCGGAGAAGTGAATCCAACGTGACGGAATGATAGACCCCGGGGGGACGGGCCAGCTCCTGGCAAGCGGCGGAACAAAGGGGCACAAAATCAGGACTTATAAAAGTCTGCTCCATGGAGGGACATCGCTCCAGAGGTTAAACTGGGGTGAAGACCTCACGGGGACAGCGTGGACTAAGGTCCCGTGGGGTCACAGAAGGATTGGGGGTGTCTGAGTGTCACAGAGCTCACAGGTATTAGAGCGGGGAACCTGGCTGCAGAGACAGAGCCGAGGAGTGAGCTCTCGGGGTGTCCTAGAGCCATGGTCTGTGACACAGGCTGGTGCTCTGTGCGAGGTGTCCCCACAAGATCCGGGGAGACTCCGACCTGGGAGAGCACGGATCTATGGGGTTTGGAGACTCCAGGTGGGACTCTGCCAGAGACAGAGACGCATGGTCACAGGCTGGATGACCTCGGAGCACAGCCAGAAGCCGGTGAGATGGGACTGATTACCCACAATTTTCTCCAAGCACGGCCGGAGGCTGGGGAGACGGGAGTGATTAAGAAATTTTCTCTGAAGGCTCACTGATGACTGGGGCCCCTAGCTCTCAGCTCCTCCGAGCAGGAGATTGGGAGGCCGCCATTTTCATTCCAGTCCTCGAGAACTCTATGGAAAGCGTTCAGGGAACAAAAGCTCCCGAAAGCGAACCTGAGAGGATTACTTAGCCGAGCCCCTGGTAAGGGCGGTGCAATTCCACCTGGGGCAGAGACACCTGAGAATCACTACAACAGGCCCCTCCCCCAGAAGATCAAAGAAATCCAGCCAAGACCAAGTTCACTTAACAAGGAGAACAGCGGATTCTTATCTGGACAAAATGACAAGGCAGAAAAACTCACCACAAAAAAAAAGAACAGGAGGCAGTACCGAAAGCTAGGGACCTAATCAATATAGACATTGGTAATATGTCAGATCTGGAATTCATGACGACGATTCTCAAGGTTCTAGACAGGCTCGAAAAAGGCATGGAAGATATTAGAGAAACACTGTCAGGAGAAATAAAAGCCCTTTCTGGAGAAATAAAAGAACTAAAGTCTAATCAAGTTGAAAAAAAAAAGCTATTAATGAGGTGCAATAAAAAAATGAAGGCTCTTACTGCTAGGATAAATGAGGCAGAAGAAAGAATTAGTGATATAGAAGGCCAAATGGCAGAGAATAAAGAAGCTGAGCAAAAGAGAGACAAACAACTACTGGACCACGAGGGGAGAATTCGAGAGATCAGTGATACCATAAGATGAAACAACATTAGAATAATTGGGATTCCAGAAGCAGAAGAAAGAGAAAGAGGAGCAGAAGGCATACTGGAGAGGATTATTGTAGAGAATTTCCCTAATATAGCAAGGGGAACAAGCATCAAAACCAGGAGGTGCAGAGAACACCCCTCAAAATCAATAGGAATCGGTCCACACCCCGCCATCTAATAGTAAAATTTACAAGTCTTAGCGACAAAGAGAAAATCCTGAAAGAAACACGGGACAAGAAGTCTGTAACATACAATGGTAAAAATATTAGATTGGCAGCAGACTTATCCACAGAGACCTGGAAGGCCAGAAAGAACTGGCATGATATATTCAGAGCACTAAATGAGAAAAACATGCAGCCAAGAATACTTTATCCAGCTAGGTTATCATTGAAAATAGAAGGAGAGATAAAAAGCTTCCAGGACAAACAAAAACTGAAAGAGTTTGTAAACACCAAACCAGCTTTACAGGAAATATTGAAAGGGGTCCTCTAAGCAAAGAGAGACCCTAAAAGTACTATCAGAAAGGAACAGAGACAATATACAGTAACAGTCACCTTACAGGCAATACAATGGCACTAAATTCATATCTCTCAATAGTTACCCTGAACGTAAATGGGCTAAATGTCCCAATCAAAAGACAAAGGGTTTCAGAATGGATAAAAAAACAAAAGCCATCAATATGCTGCCTACAAGAAACTCATTTTAGACCTGAAGACACGTCCAGATTGAAAGTGAGGGGGTGGAAAACAATTTACCATGCTAATGGACATCAGAAGAAAGCTGGGGTGGCAATCCTTATATCAGATCAATTAGATTTTAAACCAAAGACTATAATAAGAGATGAGGAAGGACACTATATCATATTCAAAGGGTCTGTCCAACAAGAAGATCTAACAATTTTAAATATCTATGCTCCTAACATGGGAGCAGCCAACTATATAAACCAATTAATAACAAAATCAAAGAAACACATTGACAAGAATAAAATAATAGTTGGAGACTTTAATACACCCCTCACTGAAATGGACAGATCATCCAAGCAAAAGATCAACAAGGAAATAAAGGTCATAAATGACACACTGGAGCAGATGGACATCACAGATATATTCAGAACATTCCATCCCAAAGCAACAGAACACACATTCTTCTCTAGTGCCCATGGAACATTCTCCAGAATAGATCACATTCTGGGTTATAAATCAGGTCTCAACAGGTATCAAAAGATTGGGATCATTCCCGGCATATTTTCAGACCACAATGCTGTGAATCTAGAACTCAATCACAAGAGGAAATTTGGAAAGAGCACAAATACATGGAGACTCAACAGCATCCTTCTAAAGAATAAATGGGTCAACCAGGAAATTAAAGAAGAATTGAAAAAAACCATGGAAACAAATGATAATGAAAACACAA
>ML098899.1:0-28625 GCA_003697995.1 Taxidea taxus jeffersonii
GGAATATTACTCAGCCATCAAAAAGAATGAAATCTTGCCATTTGCAATGATGTGGATGGAGCCAGAGTGTACTATGCTAAGTGAAACGAGTCGATCAGAGAAAGACAATTATCCCATGATTTCACTGGCATGTGGAATTCAAGAAACAAAACAGATGAGCATATGGGAGGGGAAAAAATGAGACAGGGAGAATGGGAAACAAACCATAAGAGACTCTTAAAGATAGATAATGAATTCAGGAGTGATAGAGTGAGGTGGGTGGGGGATGGGCTAGATGTATGATAGGTATTAAGGAGGGCACCTGTCATGTTGAGCACTGGGTGTTGTATGTAAGTGATGAATCACTGAATCTTATGCCTGAAACCTATACCATACTGTAGGTTAACTAACTAGAATTTAAATAAAAATGTGAAGAAAAACCAAAAAGACTTAAAAACATATCAGCAGAAACTCTTAATTTTGCTAACACACTTTGTGATTATTCTCTAAAAGTTAACCATTTGAAACTGAGTCAGAGATGGGAACTAAAAGATAAAGAATGATTTGGTAGTCCTTCACAGGTCTCATGTCTCTGATCCAAGTCATTTTGAATACAATGTTTTTTGTTGTCATAAAAAGTTTTCATGATAAAACTTGGAATATAAGGTTTTTGAGATATCATATATAACAAATATTTCATTTACATTGTTTAACATCTTCAAAGAGGGTGTGACTCAGGTCTTTTGTATAAATATTGTAGCTCTCTGAACATCATGAGGATATCAAATATATTCATTAAATTTATATAAAAGCTACTTATCCAATTATTTACATTTTCACAACTTTTATGTTATCAATAAATATGGAATAATTTTTCTTGTTTATTTTTAAAAATAAGCTAATTATAAGTTACTAGTATAGTTAGTCACTTTGGACTTTGTAAGGTAGAATGGTTAGGATGTAGTAAAGTCAGGAAGCCTCACTGAACTGCTCCTCCTCTCTCTTTTTAGAAGAAAGATTTATTTATTTATTTTAGGGAAAGAACGTGAGCGAGGGGAAGAACAGAAGGAGAGGGAAAGAATGAATCCCAAGCAGACTCCCCCTTGAGTGGAGTGCAAGCCTGCTGTGGGGCTGGGTCTCACTACTCTGAGATCATGACTTGAGCGGAAACCAAGAGTCAGACACTTATGCTGCCAGTGCCCTTGAACTATTCTCTCCTTATATATAACCATTGTTATTTTAAGTATTTAAGAAATACTATTTATTTTTTGCAGTAACAATGAAAGATCTGAGGCTTGACATCTTTAATGTCATCTTTAATGGGTCCCTGGACCTATTCTGAGGACAGTCTAATTTCCTAAGACTTGGATAAGATGTCTTATTCATGTCCCTGAGTATCAATCTCTATTCCTGGCTTGAATAAAAAAAGCTTTTTTCTTCAGAAATCCAAATGACAAGATGTCTGACTAACATAAATCTTTTTATTTTATTTTTATTTTTTTTTAAATTTTTATTTATTTATTTGACAGAGAGAGAGATCACAAGTAGGCAGAGAGGCAAGCAGAGAGAGAAGAAGGGAAGCAGGCTCCCTGCTGAGCAGAGAGCCCGATGCGGGGCTTGATCCCAGGACCCAGGGATCACGACCTGAGCTGAAGGCAGAGGCTTTAACTCACTGAGCCACCCAGGTGCCCCTGACTAACATAAATCTTAATGGTATGTTCTGGAGTGTGCCCATTTGCCAACCAGGAAACAATCAAGATGCCATTTAAATCTTTTCACTGTTGGTCATCATCAATGAGAATCTTTTCACCAAATTCGAATGGGTACTTCACTATTGAATAAGTCTATTATTCTATATCTTATGAGCTATTAATCATCCTAAGAAGCTATATCACCGCATATAGAGAGTTATGTACTCTAGGAAGAATGATGTATAATTTTTCATGAATTATTACAGGAAAATTCTGTCTTTTCAAGTCTTTGTGGTATCAGAAAACTTCCAGAACAAACTCATATGGAAATTCCTAAGAATAGAAAAATATGATACCTCTGTTAATAGCACTGAATTACAAATTATCTATTTTATATTAATATAATGTTTGTCAGTCTTACATCAAACAATTGGGAATAGAATTCTTGTTATAACACTTATGTCGATAATCATGCTTTCTCATATTACCAAACATAGTTCTCAAGTTTTTATTGTTCTAAAAGAAAGAGGTGCAATAAACAAGTCTCAACAAAAGTATCTGAACAAAAAGAAAATTGTCATGGCTTTTTTAATTGGAGTACAATTTTGTCTTGATATTTAAAATTGAATGCAGTTTAAATGTGTGACATAGGGACTAAATTAATTACAAATAGCACTTATTATGCAGCTTTGGTAAGTGTCTTAATTAAAAATTTAAGTTTGTTTACTTTGGTTACTGTAGTTACATCTTCAATGTATATGTATAACTCTTCATTCTTTAATTGAAATACAGAAATAATTTGCTTTAGAGTAACATTTGGTACTCCCTTTATTATACGCATTTTTTAAAGATATTGTTAAATATTTTATTTATTCACCTGACAGAGAAACATATCAAGCAGACAGAGAGGCAGGCAGAGAGACGGCGGGGTGGGGGGAGCAGGCTCCCTGCTGAGCAGAGAGCCCGATGCTGGGCTGGATCCCAGGACCATGAGACCACAACCCGAGCCAAAGGCATAGGCTCAACCCACTGAGCCACCCAGGTGCCCTGTTATACCCATTTTGAACACTGTTGTCAGATTGTTTAAATAGAAAGAGCCTGATAACTTCACCTCAGGTGTCTGAAGTTTGAAATCCTGTTTTGCCACTAACAAATGGTGTTACCTTGGGCAAATCACCCAAACCTTGCAGTATCTCAAAAATGAGTGCAGTTACACTCAGTGATGTTTAAAGTCTTTAAAATTTGAATCTATGATTTAGATCTCCCTAAAAAGCATTTTTCCATCAAGACATCTTTATAAGATAAACCTCAAGCTATACAGTCGGTAACACAGGATCTTCTGACTTTTCCTGCTAGTATTTTTTTACCAGCACTCTTCAAAATGTAACATTTTATCCAGATGGGTTGATGGTAAACCTTACCGAGGAGCTTCATCATACTTAAGCTTGAATCATTATATTTTCATGTGTATCCCTTGTTGCCTCAAAATATATCAGTATTTGTCATACTAATATTAACATTATTATGATTAATGCTAGTGATAATTCCAGACCTCCAGCCTAATTTAGTTCAAGGTCTTCTCAATAATAATTATCATTATTACTATTTATAGGATACTATGTGCCATACATATGCTGGGTTCTTTATGTCTCTGGCTCAGGTAATCCTCACAGCTAGCTCCTGTTATTTTCCCTCTTTACAGGTCCTTTCTTATTCTATCTAAAAAATGTGGTGAATAGCACAAGGGAGGTAGTCTAACAAAATTAACATCCTTCCTAGTTTGTGTGGCAGGCACAAACCCTGAAAGAGGGAAAAATAGAACTGAGAATTCTTTGACAGCAAATGTGAAAATAACATACATCAAACCTGTGATTTCTGTTATTGCTTAATAACAAATTCTAGGTCCTCAGTTGATTAATGATGAATTCCTAAACTTATATCTTATCCTAATGAGTTTTGCAAGCTTGATTTCTTAAATCTTATCATCTAATTTTCATTTTCTTTAAAATGTAACTAGGGTTAGAAAAGCTATGGTGTATTTATCATGTAACAGATTCACTCCCACACTGAAAAAAATAAGGAAACCATAACAAGCCTCCCTTCACTGTGCCTTGTTATTACTCAGTATAATATCAACAGTGTTAGATATTATGTTCAATTCATGTGTCTATTTTAGCTGTTTCAATTTTTTTCAGTTATATTATATTCACTGTTTATTCAAATTTCAACTACTTACTAAATTCCAAATGCCTAGCATCAGGGTATGAGGATAAAATTAATTTAGTTAAGGTAACAAACAGGAAGAGTTAAGAAATATAACATTAATTATAACTGAAGGAACATGCCTTAAGCCCTCAAAATCATAAGAAATTTGCATAAGATTTAATACTTGCTCTTGGCCTCTGAGACAACTATGGCTATGGGAATGTATTCTATATTTGTTTATCCAAAAGACTGATAAACTTGTTGACTCTTACATCAATCTCAATATTTTGGTATCCACATATTATGGAGGAGGTAACAATGTCATATAAACTAAAGGATTTTCATGAAGTCATGAAATTCAGAAGGAAAACAAATAGGCATTAGTTTTCACAATAAAAACTATTGGATTCCACCCCAGATTTTGCAAGGTAGAAACAAAACCATAGTAGTCGTATTGCTTGTGTTAGGGGGAGAAAGTCAGCCAATGGTAATCTTTGGCACCTGTCCACTTAACAAAGCCACAAGAACTGTAGCAATTTTCACTTGTTACCTGTCTTAGTTCAACAACACAGGGAAAAAAAAATCAGTGCACTACAAATCAATGAAATAAACTGGAAGAGTAGTTTGGGGAATTGTGTAGGCTACTTTCACTCACTAGTTCATGTTTGCCACTAGTGCTATTTTCATGAATAAAAATCTGCAGGAAAATTGACAAAAAACATATTACTTACAGGTGGTTAGAGCCCCTGTTTCTATGTAAATCTACATTATACAAGAAAGAAGATGGTATGTCAGGACAGATTCCTTGCTTTCAATCTCTACAGCTATTATTATATTGTTTTTTACTCTTAAAATAAGCAACTCTATAGGATCAAGAATTTGCTATAAGGTGTTAAATGCAGGTTTCAATTTGGACATGCTCTTTAGCAAATTATTTCCAATATGCCATCTTACAGTTCTGTATTATCTTATGATTTGTTGCTTGTGTATTTGAAAGAAAAAAAAATCTATAGCCAGTACCTATAACTACAGCACCCAGCCAAAGTGTAAATTCATGCCTTTGGTAAAAAGAGGAACTAGAGAAGATATAGATGATGCTCTGAAGACACCCCAAAGCACATGTCCTAATGGCAGTTAGTAAGAAGCCGCTTCTTCATATTCAAATGCCATCATGTTGATATAAATATTGGGAAATTATGTTACAAAACCACAATTACACATTAGAAACCTTTTTAGAATAAATCAACAACATGTGAACTGTGAGAGAAGTCTAAAGATCTCAGAGGGAAAACAATTAATATATACATACGATGGCTATTATATCCAGAGATATATGTACCTAGGATGATGGATAATTATAAAATCTTATGTAAATAAGAACATAAATGTGACAACTTCAAGCATACATCAATCAATATGTAAAGAGAATGGTGTCTCAGCAAGTGATCAGGTCCGCTTATAGCACAGGATTAATAAAGGTGGAGAAGGAAAATTCCTGTAAGACCTAGTGTGTTTGGAGCCACTCCATTTTTTTTTGGATTAGGGACAGTTTAATTCAACTAGCCATGCTTTGGGAAGATTTATTACAGGATAAATGAAATGGGCTGGAAAAAGAGAATCTAGAGAAATTGGTTAGACTGCTACTGCAATAGCACTGGTAAGAGTACTGAGGTAATAAGGTGACTAGATGGTTACAACCTAATGCAGAAGTAGAAATTATAATACACATCAACTTAGGAAGAGATTTAATGCAGTGGATAAGAGCTGGAAACATAAGTGCTAAATATATGTCAAAAATTATTATTATTAAAAGGATGTGGGAGGTTAAGGGAGAGAGAAGAGTCAAGAATATTACTAGTGATTGAAACTATATAACTAAGGGGAGTGGTGGTGACATTAAAAGAAATAGGTTCTAAGCAGAAATGAATACCTTTAGTATTAAAAATACTGAGTTTGAAGGTGTGGAGATACATACCTAGGTAAAAATATGCAGCTAATCATTAGAAGATTAGGTCTGGTATGTGGGAGAGTGACAAAAAAGGAAGATATAATCCTAATAATTCTGTATGTTGATGGACTGATTGAAGTTCTGGGATTGGATAAGACTGCCAAAGGATGGAAGGGAAAAAAAAAAAAAAAGGAAGAGAGGGAAATGATAAAAGCAGATGAAGTGTTTCATATCCAAAGGCAAGATCTGCTATGTTAACAGAGTAAATAAGATAAAATGTTATGTAGGAACTCCATAAACATTTGAAAATTTCCTAAATTAACAAAAACTACTTTCAGTTTTATAATTTAATTCTATGACCTATATATTTTCTAGAGAAAATAATATAATGATGATAGTATATAACAAATTGTTTCAAGGTTTAATAGAGTATGATATATCTAAATTGCTATACTAAATATTATTTATTTTTAAAATATTTTCTTTCTTTCTTTCTTTCCTTCTTTCTCTCTCTCTCTCTCTCTTTCTTTCCAGAGTATGCATGCAAGTGGGGTAGAAGGAGGGGAAGAGAGAGAACCTCAAGCAGACTCCCTGCTGAGCACAAAGACTGATGCAGGGCTCTATCTCACAACCCTGAGCTGAAATCAGGAGTTAGATGCTTACAGACTGAGCCACCTAGGCACCCCAAATACTACTGATTTTTTTCTTGTGGTTGCTCTCCATTCTTAGATCTATGTAAAAACAAACAAACAAACAAAAAACAAAACTAGTCTGCCTTCTGTAACTAATATAACATGTATTACTCAACAGAAAATATAATTTCTTAAAAATACTCCATAAAGCTCTATAGAAACAATTTCTATCTTCAGATTCCAATAAGATTAAAAAATGGTATTTAATATATTCATAAATTACAGCTTCTTTCTGAGTCTCAGATTCCCCATCCATAAATTAAGACCAATGGACTAGAATATTTCTAAACTACTTACTAGTACTAATAAATAAAGATATGATCTTTTTTTTTTTTTTAAGGATTCTATTTACTCATTTGAGAGAGCTGGAGAGAGAGAGCACAAGCTGGGGAAGGGCAGAGAGTTAGGGAGAAAGAGAATGTCAAGCATACTCTGTGCTGAGCATGGAGCCCAACATGGGGCTTGATCTCAACACCCTGAAATCATGAGCTGAGTTGAAATTAAGAGTCAGACACTTAACCGACTGAACCACCCATGTGCCCCAAAGATATAATCTTAATAAAAATATTGCTTGGATATAAAGAAAGTCTGGCTCTGGGTATTGAAAGAAAAAAACAAAACAAAACTGGAGGCAGGGCAGGTCAGCATCAGATACTCTATGGGTGAAAGTCAGAGCTGTCTGTGACTAGAGAGGTGAAGTCCAGGGTAGACAGCAAAGACTAGTATGTGACAAAATAAACTGCAAACCTACCCAGGATAAGAAGGAGGGGAATCCATTCAGGTATAGGGATGACTGGTAGACTATACATTATATCAGCCAATAAAGTCTGCTACATAGCTTCCTTCAAGCTGTTTCTATAGTATCTCCTCTCTACCCACAAGCTTGTATTCCACGTGGTCTCAGATGCTAAAATTTTACACTAGATACTTTAAATACACTATTATCATAAAAGGCATAAGGTAGCTTTTCAAATTCAAGCATTACCCCTTACAGTAGCCATTGTGAACTACTATAACTACTTGTGTACAAGTTAGAAACAAATTTTTTTTTTATTTTTTATTTTTATTTGTCAGAGGGAGAGCGAGCACAGGCAGACAGAGTGGCAGGCAGAGGGAGAAGCAGGCTCCCTGGAGAGCAAGGAGCCCGATGTGGGACTCGATCCCAGGACGCTGGGATCATGACCTGAGCTGAAGGCAGCGGCTTAACCCACTGAGCCACCCAGGCGTCCCAGAAAGAAATTTAAAAAAACACAAGCAAATGTGAAACTGAGACTATTAAAAGAATTTTGAAGGCACCTGGGTAGCTCAGTTGGTTAAGGGTCTGCTTTCGGCTCAGGTCATTGATCCCAGGGTCCTGCTCAGCAGAGAGTCTGCTTCTCCCTCACCCTACTCATGCTCTCAAGCTCAGGCTCTCTTTTGCTCTCTCACATAAATAAATGAATTCTTTAAAAAAAAAAAACAAGGAATGTTGGTTTTCCTTGAAGTACAATTAAGTCCAGTGCTTAAATTACAACAAAGAAACACCTAAAACAGCCTAAGCATAGTAATTCTATAAAAATAATCAAGTATTTATAAAACATACATTTCCAAAATTTAGTTGCTGTATCTAGTATGAAAGACTAGATCTTCAAGTATCTAAATCTCTAATTGTGATAGTCACAAAATAGTAACAATAAAGACGCCAACAAAAGATAGAATAAAACTAGAAATTATGAGGACTAAGCATGAGAGACTAAAAAATTGAGAAGAGCTGGGTAGGACACAGAAGTACTGGAATTCATAGTGACATTATATAATCTCTAAAAGGAGATTTGTTGGCCCAAGTCATTTGTATGTTCACCCATGCTTTTTAATTCTTCTGTGATCACTCAATCTTCTCTTTCATTTAATTATGAAATGCTTATCGAACTTGTCAGCTACTTTCTGCTTTAACAAGCTTGAATGGATAAACCTGCTATACTACTGCTCAGCCACTTAAACACTTCTTTGTGCTTCTTCTTTCTTTTGAATAAATTTCCAAATGGTTATCATTTAGTTTATTAAGTAAGGATTTACATCCTGACTACTTCCAAACATATTTGAAGTAACTTATAAAATTTAATATAAGAAATGTAAATATATTAGAAAATAGCACTGTCAAGGATAAAAACAGTAGACACCATCTAGAGGGAACAGGAATTAGATGAGCTAATTTTGAAAACTGGGTGTTGAGTGTGAATATAAATTCACTGGCAGCCAGGCTAAAGAGTGATGCATGTAACATTTTTTAATGTCTGACTAAAAGAAATAGACGTTTTTCTATTAAAAAAAAAATCTCCCCGGCATTAAGCTAAAAAAATCCATCTTGCAGATCTTTCTATAAGGGGCTTAGAAAACATAGTAGACAATCACTTTTAACTATAGTTTAGTAAAATCCACCAAAATAGTGTAAAAATAGATGTTTCAAAGACTGCTTCTATAAGTAGCTATTAATAAGAAAACCAGCAGTTTTAGTAGAGAAATGTCAGTAGTGTATAGGTTATAAGGGCTGATTGCAATCTTGTATACATCAATCACTAGTCATGTAATTTTTTGGCAAGTCATTTAACTCCTTATCTATAAACCAAGGATAACAACATATCCTTGCCTCATGACCAGATATTGAAGGATTAAATGGCAATACTGTATATGAGAATGTCTAAATGCTATCCTAACAGAAGTTATTACTATTATCAGCATTACTACTGCCATCATAAGAGTTATAAATCTTGGGGGCACCTGGGTGGCTCAGTCATTAAGTGTCTGCCTTCGGTCATGATCCTAGGGTCCTAGGGTCCTGGGATTGAGCTCTGCATCAGGCTCCCTGCTCAGTGGGGAGCCTGCTTCTCCCTCTCCCACTCCCTCTGCTTGTATTCCCTTTCTTAAAAAAAAAAGTTATAAATCTTGGAAAAAATATGGAGATAGACACACCATAAAAAGCCATTGGTAGTACTTTGTCTCTCAGCCCAAGTTTTCAAGTTTTCCACGCAGCAGTCAGAACAATTTTTATAATGAACCATAAGTGATTGCCTTGCCTAAATCTTTCCAATCACCCATTAACTTCAACATATAATTAAACTCAGGGCCAATTTTGTGGGTATGAGATCTCGGCAGTCACAAAGGGGCCCATATTTAGAAGGGCTTTGTGCTTGGTGTAATGACTGTCTGCTGCAGTCCTGTAATTCTTAATGATTTATGAAGAGGGGCCCCAGATTGTCATTTTGCACTTGTCGGACAAATTACGTAGCTGATCCTGATCAAACCCCTAGAAATAAGATCCAAAGTCCTTCAGAATATAGCTCATATTTACCTCTTCAGCTATTCTAGGGTTCATTCTAAACAACTGTTAGCTACCAAAATATCCCATGCTCTTTCAATCTCCTTTGTCTCTGCCCACAGAGTCTTCTTGCCTTTCCCCCCTTTTATTACAGTAAAAAGTATGCTAAGCAAATAGATCTCCTTTAAAATCTTCAAATACGGTCTTACTTCCAGAATACTGTTGCATTTTGCAATGGCATTTAAGACAGGTGGAGAAATACTAAGCTCTGATAAATCCATCAGTATGATGGTTATCTAATTTTATTTTTTAAAAAACCCTGCAAAATTAAGAAGAACAGAAGTGGAAAGGCTAAGGTAAAGAAGTGGACTGTTGCTGCTCTTACTGCTTCAACATCACCATGAGTATACTGTTTTGAGTAGCACTGGTGAAACAATAGGAATTACCATCTCAGAAGGACAGCTCTCAGAGCTTTTGATTTAATTGGTTCTGCGATGGTGCCCAAGTATCAGTATTTTTTTTAAGTTCCCCCAGGTGATTCTAATGTATACCCAGGGCTAAGAACCACTGAATTACAAAAACTTTAAAGAGCAGTTAGTTAAATGAGATGTAGCAGCTCAAGGTGTTGAGGTATAAATAACCCAACTAATTACCAGAGCAGGACTGAAGGAGAAGGCTATTAAATGGACAATGTAAATGAAGATAAACAGGCCACAGTTTAAAGTAAATCAAATTGAAAAGATTAGATACATTACAGCATGTGCAGTATTTGGGATTCACCTTGACTATTTCTGAGTTTCTGAATGGATTAAACAATGTCCATACATGTTAAAAGGTGAGTAGTGTGAAACTACCATTTGAACACCTGAGAAGATTATAGACAGATATTACATGATTATGGACATTTTATTTTTAAAACCAACTTAGCACAATTTCTACATCCTTGCTGAATGCTTATATTTTTCCCTCAACAATCTTGTATTTGGCTGATAGAGTCCACAATTTACTCAAGCAATAAGCAATATGTTAACCTACAAAATAACCAAGAGGCCTGCAATACCTAAGACAAAAAAATTGGTATGTTCAGAAAATATCTGGAAATAATTCCTCATTTAAAAAAAACAACAAACATTAGCTAACCAAGAAGATGATATTATAAAGTTCTTATAAGAGGGAATACTGCTCACAACTGAAATGGTGCAAATGATACATTAAGTACACAGGTGTGCTAAGTAATCAAGGATAGAAGAAATTAACCAGCTTTAACTGGTAGGCTTTCCAATGTTACAGTTAAGTGCTCCTAGAGAGAAATATATTCTTTTTTTTAATATTTTCTTATTTGAGAGAGAGTAATAATGAGCACAGGGAGGGGTAGAGGGGTAAAGAGAATCTCAAGCAGGTTCCCTGTGACGTGGGCCTCAATCCCTGGACTCTGAGATCATGACCTGAGCTGAAATCAAGATTTGGGCATTTAACTGACTGAGCCACCCAGGTGCCCCCAAGAAAGAGGTTCTTAAAAAGAGAAAATAATGATTTATGGGTGCATGGTGTAATGAAAAGAACATAGGCTTTGAAGACAGATAGATCTGGGTTTGAGTTCTGACTTAGTCACTTACAGAGTAGCTACAGAACCTTGGTCAAAGTGCTTAAACTGTGATCTCAGCTTTTTTCATCTGAAAAAGGGATTAACTGGTAAAACATTAATTGTGGTTAATGCTGAATGACAGGTACACAAGGGCACATCATGCTACTTTTTCTAATTTTGTGTATGCTTAATATTTTCCAAAATAAACAAGTTAAAATAATATATATCTTGATGGGTTAGGGTAAAGATTAGAAATGTGATAAATGTATTATAGACAATAAATGAATTCATTTACTTTTTCTAATATAGTTTTCATTTTGTTACCTCTACTCTCATTCTTGTTTTTTCTAGTCATACTATTCAGCTATAACACCACCCCACTATCATTCCATAATACAATCTATGGAAAATTCAACCATACTTTGTTATTGAGATCTCTGGCATCTGGCCAAAAGACTCATTCTCCACAGCAAATCCTACCTAAAATCACTGTGTGTGATTTCAGTACCTATCGTCTCACTGCCACACATTAGTACTTTGTCATCACCTGGAAGAAAAATAAATGCTTATTCTACCTTAAAATCTTAAAATCCCCCTCTATGACAGTCTCCAGGTCTTCCAACCTTGTATACTCTATCCACAACATCCATTCTTCAAAGTCACATGGAATTTTATTTTATTTCTTATTTAAATTTTGTTAGTTAAGATACAGTGCAATATTGGTTTCTGGAGTAGAATTCAGTGATTCATCACTTACATACAACACCCAGTGCTCATCACAAGTACCCTCTTTAATAGAATTTTAACTATTAACTTCATGTATATCATCTAACTTCACTGCTCTTGAAATCTCGAAGTACAATGTGTCATTTCATGATCAAGATCACAGTCTTTAAGCCCTGTCATTTTCAGTACACCTGCTTTTCACTTGCAGAAATCTTTTTAAGCCATCTATTAGTTGATTCCTGACCTCCCTTCCTTCACTAACCATGGCTTACTACTTAAAATAATAATCACTAGCCTGGCCAATTTCTTTCTCCCTTTCTGTTTTCTCATCTGCCAAGTGAAGATCCAACTCTGGACCAATGCTCCCAAGTACCACCTCTGCTAATATACTCTGGTGACTGCATGATCCTGAAGAAAATCACACAACTATAAATTAGCAACAATACAAATTCATAATCTCCAACCTCAGCCAAGCACTCAGCAACATCCATGGACCCTCTTGATTTGTATGTAGTATTTCTTCCTATTCTACACAGTTAATACTCCAAACCCACCATCTATCTAAATTCCCGTAACTAGACTCTCCCAGCCAAGCAGAAAATTTAGATAAGCTTTTAAAAAGTTTTCCTTTCTATAGACAAAAAGATTATTAATCTTTCTGAAGGTATAGTTAACTTTTTAAAACCCCTTTACAGAGGTCAGATATCAGCTTCAAAAGAGGAGAGCTTAGTTCTGAACTCTAAATACTGTGTCATCTATACTCTGATTGTGGTAATATGCACATTTGTGGTGGGCAATGAAAGTAAATACACCACCAAGTACAGAAATGCCTTTCATGATCTTATATAGACTACTGACATATGAAGCATTCCAGGTGTATAAACAAAAACAAAACACGTAATGTGTAATCATATATTAAAATTGGACCCCTCCCTCAAATAGCTCTGAAAGAAAGAAACAGAAGGAAAACTTCCAAACTCATTCTACGAAGCCAGCGTTACTTTGATCCCCAAATCAGACAAAGACCCCACTAAAAATGAGAATTACAGACCAATATCCCTGATTAACACGTATGCAAAAATTCTCAATAAAATACTAGCAAATCAGGGCGCCTGGGTGGCTCAGTGGGTTAAGCCTCTGCCTTCAGCGCAGGTCATGATCTCAGGGTCCTGGGATCAAGCCCCGCATCAGGCTCTCTGCTCAGCGGGGAGCCTGCTTCCTCCTCTCTCTCTCTGCCTGCTTGTGATCTCTCTCTCTGTCAAATGAATAAATAAAATCTTAAAAAAAATACTAGCAAATTGAATTTAACAGTACTTTAAAAGAATTACTCACCACCATCAAATGGAGTTTATTCCTGGACTGAAGGGGTGGTTCAACATTCACAAATCAATCAACATGACACACTACTTTAATAAAAGAAAGGATAAGAACCATATGATCCTCTCAATAGATGCAGAAAAATCATCTGGCAAAATACACTGTACTTTCTTGATAAAAACCCTCAACAAATTAGGGATAGATAATAGATGGAATATATCTCAACATCATAAATGCCATACATAAAACATCCAGAGGAAAAATGGGAAGCCTTTCCCCTATAGTCAGGAACAAGACAAGGATGTCTACTCTCACAATTACTATTTAACATAGTAATGGAAGTCTTAGCCTCAGCAATTAGGCAGAAAAAATAAAAAAAAAGGAGCACCCAAATTGGTAAGGAAGAAGTCAAACTTTCACTATTTGCAGACAACATGATATTCTATGCGGAAAACCCAAAGACTCCACCAAAAATGGCTAGAACTAATATATGAATTTAGCAAAGTTGCAGGATATAAAATCAATGTACAGAAATCTGTTCCATTTCTATACATGAATAACAAAGCAGCAGAAAAAGAAATCAAGGAATTGATCCCATTTGCAACTGAACCAAAAACATTAAGACACCTAGGAATAAACCTAACTAAGAATGTAAAAGATCTGTACTCTGAAAACAATGGAACACCTATGAAAGAATTTGAAGAGGACACAAAGAAATGGAAAAACATTCCATGCTCATGGACTGGAAGAACAAACACTGTTAAAATGTCTACACTACCCAAAACAATCTACACATTTAATGAAATCCCTATCAAAGTACCAACAGCATTTTTCACAGAGTTAGAACAAACAATCCTGAAATTTGTATGGAACCACAAAAGACCCTGAATAACCAAAGCAATTCTGAAAAAGAAAAACAAAACCGGAGGCATCATGAGCCAACAATCAACAAAACTAAAAGGCAGCCTACAGAATGGGAGAAGATATTTGCAAATGGCATATCTGATAAACGGTTAGTATCCAAAATCTATGAAGAACTTACCAAACTCAACACCCAAAAAACAAATAATACAGTTAAGAAATGGGCAGAAGACATGAACAGACACTTTTCCAAAGAAGATATCCAGATGGCCAACAGACACATAAAAAGACTTCCAACATCACTCATCATCAAGGAAATACAAAGCAAAACTAAGATGAGATACCACCTCACACTTGCCAAAGTGGCTAAAATTAACAACACAAGAAATAACACAAGAAACAACATTCCCAACTGTTTGTGGGAATGCAAACTGGTGTAGCCACTCTGGAGAACAATTTGGAGGTTCCTCAAAAAGTAAAAAATAGAACGACCCTATGATCCAGCAATTGTACTACTAGTTATTTACTGCCCAAAGGATACAAAAAATGCAGATTCAAAGGGATACATGCACCCTGATGTTTAGCAGCATTATCAACAATAGCCAAACTATGGAGAAAGCCCAAAGGTCCATCAACTGATGAATGGATCAAGAAGATGTGGGATAAATAATATACAATGGAATATTAGTCAGCCATTAATAATAATATTGCCATTTGCAACAATGTGGATGGAGCTAAAGTGTATTATGCCAAATGAAATAAATCAGTCAGTAAAAGACAAATACCATATGATCTCACTCAGATATGGAATTTAAGAAAGAAAACATGAACATATGGGAAAGAGAAAATGAAAAAAAGGAGAGAAGTAAACAACCCATAAATGACTCTTAATCATAGAGAACAAACTGAGGGTTGATGGAGGTAGGTGGACATGGGATGGGCTAGATGGGTGATAGGTATTAAAGAGGGCACTTGTTGGGATGAGTACTGGGTGTTGTATGTAAGTGATGAATCACTGAATCTATTCTAGAAACCATATTGTACTGTATGGTAACTAACAAAATTTGAATTAAAAAAATGGATTTCTCATTTTGAATGACATGCCAATGCCAAATAAATATTAGACAGAATAATGTCTATAGATAGACTTTCATATGTAAAATTTTCAGAAAGACTTCTTGAAATCAGTCTCAGGACTTTCATACTGCCTCTGTTGGAAGCTTCCTCTCACTTACTTCATAAATATAAAAGGGTAAGTAGAGTAGAGGAAGAGAGGATCTATAAGGAGATTCTTTGGAGAACTCAGTTGTCAGATGAGACACTTGACAAAGGGGTGCGTTTGTGTGCGTGTGTATGCACATGGTACACTCCTCAAGCTTAGACAGGAGGGCTTCCATCAGAATATCCAGGGCATGAATATGTTCCCCGAAGTTGGGGGACACTGAAGAGGAGTAACTGACTCATTTCTGAAGAAGAAGTAGCCTGGGCCAGTAGACAGAGACAGCTGGGCTTTGATCCGTGTACTCACAGAGTTTTCCTGGAAAAAGACCTGCATGAATGTTTTTCATGGACTAAAAGTGAGCCTATTGGGAGACAGAGAGATGATCTGGAGCCTGTATTTAAGTGTTATGTAAATGAAACATTTAAGAGGGTAGGGGGTACAGTGGCAGAGAATTCTTATTATAATGAATGTGGCATGAAGCTCAGAGGAAAGTGGGACAAAGGGGGAGTGGCAAGCTGTAGGAAACACATTAACCCACACCAAGGGAGTTTAGGAGAGACTCTCCATGCAGGGTAATAACCTTGCTCCCCTCCCTCTAGCACTGCACTTGTCTAGCTTGGGAATAGAAAAGGTTGTACTTTCAACTTTATTTTTTTTTAATTTTTTTAAAGATTTTATTTATTTATTTGACAGAGAGAAAGAACACAACGCTCAAGCGAGGCCGGCAGAGAAGGGGGGGGAAGCAGGCTCCCTGCTGAGCAGGGAGCCCGATGGGGGACTCTATCCCAGGACCCTGAGATCATGACCTGAGCCGAAGGCAGAGGCTTAACCCACTGAGCCACCCAGGCGCCCCTGTACTTTCAACTTTAAATCTGTGAGCTTAGATTGCTAATATTACTGGTATGCTATAAACAAACACTCTAATTTCTGGACTGAGATCGTGTTTGCAATTTAGAGAGACTTTAGAGATCTAAAAGCCATTGGGACTGTCCATGTTTTCCCCTAGGTGTAGGGCAAGATAATCCTCACAGGATGAATGTTAAAGAGGTAGCAGGAGAAACACAAGAGCATTTTGGTAATCTTTTGTAGATTTTGCTTATTTAACATATAGGTTACAAATTATAAGACTATGGCAATAACCAAGTTTGTAGTCTTTATACTGAAATCTTGATGTCGTATTATAGAATTATGCAACATAGGCTTTGAAGCAATCATATAGAATGTCAGCCTAACCATGAGTGAATCTTGTAAGTATCGTAAAAAAGCAAATTTGAAAGGTTCATGCCATGATGCATGAAATACAAGACAAGTGAAAGGGAAATAACTGATTTAAATAACTGGGTTTGCTTCCAGCTTTCTTTCCCTGCCAATCTGATTATTATGAACATTTGCCAGCCTACTTCACACTTCATGCAATGAGGACACTGTACTTTTTTTTTTTCTTTGTTTTGTAGATAAAGAAGTAATCTAACAGCTAGGTTAGTGACTCTGGTGAGATTAGAGAGTTTATTTCTTTAACTTATGCCTTTTAATTACCAACAGAATTGTATTTCATTAGTGGGGTTCAATGTTTACATTCAGGCAATAACTACTGAGGACCTGCTCTGTGCCAAGTACTTTTCTAGGCAACAGAGACAGTGAAGAGTAAGATACAGCACTTGTACCCTGTGTATTCACCATCTAGACAGGAGAAAAATATACAAGATACAGCACACCAAGCATTCTCTCTGTCTCTGTCTCTCTTCCTTTCTCTTACACTATACCTCAAAAATATTCAGTTTGAGAATTTCCTGGGGGCTGATGAGAGGAAGAATGGGGCTGATGCATGTAGTCTGTGTTACCACAAAGGCTCACAGCATGTTCATTCCTCCTTGGGAGGAATCTTGTCATGCTTATGTACTGAATCTAGAAATACCCAAAAGAGATGTACTTATAAATGTGACAATCACCACTGTCAATTACCTTGGCCTACCAGACAATGTACTGTGCTGATATTCAGCCACTGCACATTGAAATGGCCATGCTGATTACTGAAATGATGAAATACTTTCATACCAGCTGGTACATAACTGCTATCCTAGCTGCCTTAGCCCCTGATCCCAGGATTCCCCAGATATGCTCATGATCCAGCAACTAAAAGGAAACCTGGCAAAGTATGGGCTCCTAGATCCTACTGTAGCCTATGATTTTGTCCATTCTAATTGGCCAGTGCTCATATCAATTAGTTTAAATATTATCCCCCGAGTACAAGGAAATATTAAAAATGGCCAAGTAGACAAGGTCTTCATTTGATTATAAATATACAGAGATGGGAATAAGCTCTTAAGACATTCATGTCTAGCAAACAGTTTTCCCTTTAAAGGATTCATTAACCACTGTTGGAAGTATAAGGGTTTTGCATTTAGGATGCAAGTGAGTATGATTCCTAGCTCAGTGAACTTGCTACCTATGCAAGTTGGGGCAAATTTTTGTATTTCTTTAAGTCTCAGTTTTGAGAATTAAAGAATAGCAGCTCTCTAATATCCTGATACCATCACTGTCATTGTGATCATCACCATCATCATGATCATTATGGTCATCATCAGACAGGCCATACATGAATAGTTTCACTTATGATAAGGGTTAAAAAATAAATGCAAAATAAAAGGGAAATCACCTATGCAAAACAAACATAGCTTTCTCTATCAATAAGTAGATAAATGAGTAAATATTCACACACATGTGCTATCCCTGATTTGGGTAACAACTGACTATATAACCATATGCAAATTATATAACTCACTTAGGGATACCCAGTACACATATTGGATCTGAAAGGTATTTGTCATCTACCATTACCCTTCATTTGCAAACATACATCTAGATATCTAATTATGCTATGACATTCTAGTATCTCAATGGGAAAAATGCCAGAAATATAATAGGACATGAAACATGTAAGTACATTAAATTTTCTATACAAATCATGACACACATCATGATTTTTTTTCTGTAATACTGAAAAGAACATTTTTGGTAAGTTGGAAAAAACGAAAACTATAAGTATCAATTAACTCAGAGAGCTTCTACTATCACGTTAGAATTGTTTCTCACCTAATTTTCCTTACAGCATGACTCTGGTTAAACTTGTCAAAAAGCAAAAATATAAAGGACATCTATCAAGAGGAAAATAAAAGGAAATGACTAAGGATGGATTCAGTAAAAGAATGTGCTTTTTTAAATTCAACTGGTCTGTTATTTGGATGAATTCTTTCAAAAATGCATTAAAAATGACTACTAGGAATTACAGTTTAGCACTTCTAGGTGTGATTCAGTAGCAGCTGTGAAGACAAAGGCACATTAAGACAAAACACAGGTGCTTCCTTTTATATATAGGCCCAGGAGACTTCATCTACTTTATTGTTGAACTCCAAGAGCATAATTTGACAATTAGTTTTCCTACTCCCTAAACCTCACAACTGACACAATTGAGTTCTTAATCAGTAAGTAAAAATTTCATTTCCACATCAATGGGTTATTTTTTTCCCTTAAAAAAACATACTAGGGACGCCTGGGTGGCTTAGTTGGTTAAGCGGCTGCCTTCAGCTCAGGTCATGATCCCAGCGTCCTGGGATCGAGTCCCACATTGGGCTCCTTGCTCGGCAGGGAGCCTGCTTCTCCCTCTGCCTCTGCCTGCCTCTCTGCCTGCCTGTGCTCGCTCCTGCTCTCTCTCTCTCTCTGACAAATAAATAAATAAAATCTTAAAAAAAAAATACTAATGCGGGTTTTCAATTTTTTAAAAATCTCCCTTTTCCTAGAATTAACATTAAAAAAGGCCAGCCTCTTCAATAAGCACACACCTGCTATTTATTGCTTAGTACATTTAATATTAATGCAATACTTACATGTCGTAGTCTTAGATATCAAGCTAAGGAGCTTTACATTATACGTTTTCCACAGACATCTAAGAACTTTGTTTCAAATGCATATACAATGAATTGTGTTTTACCTTAGCCTTTCCTGTAGGTCTTCTGAAAAAAAAAATTCTGTACTTCTAGGTAATATATTAGAAGTATTAGGAGCTTTAAATGATCTATCCATGAATTTCAGTAAATTTCAAGAAATATTTCAAAAGGGCCAGAGAGATCTGTTCAATCATGAAGAGCTACAAATATAGTAAATAGTAAGGGTATTAATTTACCAAAATCAGATTCCAGAGAAGAACTTTTTCCAGATGGATTATGCTATTCCAATGATGTGTTTATACATAAGTATATATCACTTTTATAAGGAATACTTTATCTGCATGTTTGTCCTGTGTGAGTCTCAATAGCACTATTAAATATAAAACAATCCTAAGGGGGCCATAAAGATCTCAGATGTGGGTTTAAAGAAAATGTATCATGATATAGAAAGTAGAAAATCTTTCAATTTAAAAGCTTAATACAAAGTCAAAACATATTTTTACATTTCACTTCCTTTATTTTTGAAGCTACTAAAAGTACACCTATAAATTAGTCATTAATCAGTTTAAATTAGTGATAACTGAAAGCTATACAAAATTTCTAGTGGTTTTAATTTTATTTTTCACATCTCAACCTCAGGGACCTGGGAAAAACACACAGAGGTACACTGCATATTTATAAGGTCTCTGGGACCCTAACAGGCTTCCAAAAGCCTTGTTTATTGCAATCTGCCTGTCAAATTATTAAAGAAGCAAAATCCACACTCTATCCCCCACTGTATATGCACACTTTCACTGTTAATTAAATCAAAATTCTTTGATTGCAAGGATGAGAAGTGATGTAATATCTAGTGTACTGCCCCTTTTTTAGCCAACCCGAAGACAACAGTTTTAGTAGTCAAGATTTCATTAAAACAAAACAAAACAAAACAAAACAAATTTCATTGACTATCATATTACACAATCATTTAAACCCTGACTGATTAGTAAAAATATTCACTTAAACTTCAGATTTAGTCAACCTGCTATTAAAAATATCTTCATTCTAGTCCTTAATTACAGCTATTGTAATGTAATTCTAATTTGGTATAGACCTATTTACCTCTCAGATCTAAAAGGCTAAACACTAAAAAGGTCTAAGACTAAGAATACTTGTGATGATTGCAGATAAAGTAAACCAGCATTTTTTACCCAGAAAAGGAGGGAGAGAAAAGAAATCCCTCTCTGTATATCTATGTCTACATCTCTCTCAATATATTTATGATGCAAAAAATGGGCAATTTTAGTACCTACTTTAATTGTAACCAAGTCAGCAGAAAGTGACCTTATTTTTGTGTCTTCTCACTACTGAACTTGGACATGAGTGACTAATCATTCAGAGTGTCATAGCCTGACTGGGAAGAGTGAAGAGACACTTCAGGAAGCATATTCTTCCACTTATTTTTAAAAGTTACATTCTGGGGCACCTGGGTGGCTCAGTGGGTTAAAGCCTCTGCCTTCGGCTCGGGTCATGATCTTGGGGTCCTGGGATCGAGCCCTCCTTTGGGCTCTCTTCTTCCTCCTCCCTCTCTCTCTCTCTGCCTGCCTCTCTGCCTACTTGTGGTCTCAGTCTGTCAAATAAATAAAATCTTAAAAAAAAAGTTATATTCTACAATGCTATTATTGACATAAATATCCACTACCTTTTAAAAATCTGGCATGATAAGGGGGAACTACCCCACCAATATTAAAACTTTTATAAAAATTAGTCACCTCTATAACATTATATAATTACATGTTTCAGAAGCAGAAGACTGGATGAACATTTCAATACAGTCAAAGTTCAAAGATCCAGTTCCTATCAATCTCTATTTCTTATTTTTTCCATCAATTTACATTACATCATTGGTAGCACTTAAAAAAGAAAGACAGGTTCTTACATGAAATAACCAGTAAGCACACAGTAAAAAAAGAAAAGAAAAAGCCAGACCAAATATATTTGGTCTAAGCAGTGCCAATAACTTGCCATATTATTCATTCAGAATAATTTCCTTGTGCCTTTTTTTCTTACCTTCAAAGAGGATGAAACCAGATAATCAACTTTCAGAATTTAGAGGAACTTTTAAAGTTCATCTTGTAACTCTCTTATCTTCCAGATCAAGAAACCAAAGAACAAAGAGGGGAACTAATTCATTTAAGGCATTTGGTAGGCTGTAGAACACAGACATGAAATTCAGATACCTGAATGCATGACTTGTATTCTTCTTCTTATGTGTTGTTTTATCCAGCAAACCAGTGCTGAGCATTCCATCCTAATCTCAATGACTATGATACTACAGTTGTGACCAAATATTATGTCACACTGAAATACTGTGACTTATGGCAGGGGCAAACCAAATAAGGACACACCTTGGAACTATTTTCAAAACACCCAGCTAATTTAAGGCATCTAGACAACAAAATATTGTTCAGCAATAAAAAGAAATGAGCCATCAAGCCTTGAAAGACACTGAAGAAATTTAAATGCTTATTACCTAGTAAAAGAAACCAACTTGAAAAGGCTACAAACTATATGATTCTAACTATACGACATTACCGAAAAGACAAAACTATGGAGACAGTAAAAAGGTCAGTTGCCAGAAGTTCTTGGGGAGGATAGTAGGGATGAATAGGAGGAGTACAGGTGATGTTTAGGGCAATGAAATCTGTATGATATTATAATGGTAGATACATGTCTATACATGTGTCAGAACCCACAAACTTTACACCACCACAAGTGAACTCTAATATAGAACTATAGACTTTACCTAATAATAATATATCAATATTTGTTCATCAATTGCAACTGAAATACCACACTGATGCAAGAGATTAATTATAGGGGAAACAGTGAGGTAGAAGGGATATATGGAAACTCTCTGTTATCTGCTTAGTTTTTTTGTAAAACTAAAATTGCTATAAAATATAGTCTATCAGTTAAAAAAATAGTTTAAAAAACCCTTCTTGGACAAAGGAAGGTGGTGGCAGAGTAGGAGGACCCTAGGCTCATCTCATCCCATTAATAAAACTAGATAACTATCAAGTCATGCTAAATAACCCAGAAATCAACCTGAAGACTGACAGAACAAACTCCACAACCAAAGGGAAGAAGTTAGGAAGTGCAGAGACAATGTTTAGGGGAGAAAAGGATTATAGGTGCTGTGGAGGGGAAGGAGAGAGAGAAAGGAGCACACAGGGGAATTTACAAGGAGAATAGTCCCCAAGGCCACTGGCCTGGAAAATAACAGGGGCTGAATCTCCTGGGTTCTTGTAACCAGCAAGGCTTAAAGTCTGGAGTTTTTTTTTTTTTAATTTTTAATTTTTATTTATTTTTATTTATTTGTTAGAGAGAGAGAGAGAGTGAGCACAGGCAGAGTGGCAGGCAGAGGCAGAGGGAGAAGCAGGCTCCCCGCCAAGCAAGGAGCCCAATGCGGGACTCGATCCCAGGACGCTGGGATCATGACCTGAGCCGAAGGCAGCTGCTTAACCAACTGAGCCACACAGGCGTCCCAAAGTCTGGAGTTTTAAAGGTCAGTGGGCTTGGCTGGGATAGGGCCCAAAGACCACTGCCCTGTTCCTGGAGAAAAGGCAGGCAAACAATACTGGGGTGGACAGTGTGGAAACAGTGATGTAAAGAATGCCTGGGGTCCACAGAGGGCAGGTGATTCACTTTTCTCACAATGTTTTCCTGAGAGGCAGTTCTTTGTTTCCAGAAACAAAGGAGCTGGCTAACACCATTTCCTTCCCCTGACCCTCAGCATAAATATAGGGTCACCTGCAAGAAGCAGCACAGTGTTGGCACTGGCTGCCTAATTTCCTTACATCAAGCCCCACCCACCTGTGCTGTGGTGGGACTGTCCTTTTCAGTCAAGCTTGCCTCAGTCCCAGTGAGGTGGGCCCCTCCCCCAGAAGACTAGCACAAACCCCTGCCCGAAACATGTTTCCCCAACAGAGAATTCTGCTGGGTCTCAGTTCTGGCTGAAGTGGTGTTGGGTCTCATTTCACAAGCAGAACAGAGTACACCCAATCAAAACTTGCCAGATTCAGGCCTGGGGCCAAACACTGCCCACAGAAAATAAAGAGATCTACAAAATACTGGTCCGAAGGATAGAAGAGCCAAAACATAATAGCAGAGCTCATGCAGCACACACCAGAGACGCTCCCTGAAGCACTGGACCCTGGGCACTACATGACTTCATAGGGCCATTACATTTAGGAGCAGGAGACATAAGTGGCTTTTTAAACACACAGCAGAAGGCAGAGATTTAGACAAAATGCCAAATGAAGGAATTTATCCCAAATGAGAGGACAAGATAAGACCACACCCAGAGACCTAAGGAAAACAGATATGAGTAACATACCTGATGGAGAATTTAAAGCAACAATCATAAAAATGCTCACTGGGCTTGAGAAAAGAAAAGGAGACATCAGTGAGACCCATACCATAGAGATGAAAAAGTTTAAAAAGAATCAATCAGAGATGAAGAATGCAATAACTGAGATTAGGAACATACTTGGTGCAATGAACAGCAGACTGGAAGCAGAGTAACAAATTAGTGATATAGAAGACTAATGGAAAATAAGAGTGGGAAAAAAAGAGAGAAAGAAGAATTATGCAACATGAGAACAGACTTAGGGAACTCAGTGAGCCCAACAAATGTAGTAACACTGGTATCACAGAAGTCCCAGAAGAGAGAGAAAAGGGGGTAGAAAATTTATTTGAAGAAACACTAGCTGAAAACTTGCCTAATCTGGAAAAGGAAACAGACATCCAGATCCAGGAGGCACAGAGAACTCCCATCAAAATCAATAAAACCAGGCCAACAATAAGATATATTGTAGTGAAATTTGCAAAATATAATGATAAAGAAAAACAAAAAAATCTTAAAACCATCAAGAGAAGTCCTTAACTTACAAGGGAAGGCCCATAAGGTTAGCTAGAGATTTCTTAACAGAAACATGGCAAGCCAGAAGAAAGCATCATGATATATTCAAAGTGCTAAATGCAAAAAAATCTGTAGCCAACAATACTCTATCCAGCAAGGCTATCATTCAGAGTAGAAGAGACAAAGAGCTTCCCAGACAAATAAAAACTAAAGGAGTTCATGGCCACTAAACCAGCGCTGCAAGAAATATTAAAAGGGACTCTCTGAGTGCAAAGGAGGACCACAAGTGACAAACGTAAGAAACATTCAGAGAAAACCTCTAGAAATAATGACAAAACAAGTAATAAAATAGCACTAGATACATATCTATCAGTAATTACTATGAATGTAAATGGACTAAATGTTCCATTAAAAACACATAGGGTGACAGGATAAAAACAGAACAAAACAAAACAAAAAACAACAACAACAACAAAAAACAAGAGCCAGCTCTATGCTGCCTACAAGAGGCTCTTTTTAGACCTAAAGACACCTACAGGTTGAAAGTGAGGGGATGGGGTAACAATTATCATGAAAATGGATGTCAAAAGAAAGACAGAGTAGCAATACTTCTATTGGACAACTAGACTTGAAAACAAAGACTGTAACAAGAGATGAAGAAAGGCCCTATATCAAAATAAAGGGCACAATCCAACAAGAAGATCTAACAATTGTAAATATTTATGCCCTAACCTAGGAGCACCCAAATATATAAAACAATAACAAATATAAAGGAACTAATTGATAATAGTACAATAATAGTAGGGGACTTTAACATTCCTCTTACATCAAAGGACAGATCATCTAAAGAGAAAATCAACAAGGAAACGACAGGGCACCTGGGTGGCTCAGTGGGTTAAGCCTCTGCCTTCCACTCGGGTCATGATCCCAGGGTCCTGGGATCAAGTCCCACAGCAGGCTCTCTGCTCGGCCGGGAGCCTGCTTCCCTCTCTCTCTCTCTGCCTGACTCTCTGCCTACTTGTGATCTCTGTCTGTCAAATAAACAAATAAAATCTTTAAAAAAAAACAACAACAAGGGAAACAATGGCTTTGAATGACACACTGGGCCAAATGAACTTAACAGATATTCTAAAGGAAACAATATCCAGATGAACTTAACAGATATATTCAGAACATTCCGTTCTAAAGGAAACAATGGATATATTGTTTCCTTTAGAACTACCAAAATCCTAGGAGAACACAGGCAGTAACCTCTCTGACATCAGCTGTAACAACTTCTTTCTAGATATTTCTCCTAAGGCAAGGGAAACAAAAGCTAAAGTAAAAATTTAAAATGTGCAGTGGACCTAAATAGACATTCCAAAGAACACATACAGATAGCCAACTGAAACATGAAAAGTTACTCAACATCACTCATCATCAGGGAAACTGAAATTAAAACCATAATGAAATGCTACCTTATATCTCACAAAATGACTAGCATAAAAAAAAGCAAAAAACAAAAAACAAGAAACAAATAACAAGGGCTGGCATGGATGTGGAGAAAAGGGAGTCCTTACACACTACTGGTGGTAATGTAAATTAGTGCAACCACTGTAGAAAACATTATGGAAGTTCGTTAAAAATTAAAAATAGAAATATCATATAATCCAGTAATTCCAATACTGTGTATTTACCTCCACCCATGATAACACTAATTTGAAAATAAATACATGCACCCCATGTCTATTGAAGCACTACTTAAAATAGCCAAGCTATGGAAGTAACCAAATATTCATTAATATATGAATGGATAAAGAAGATGTGGTATATTTATACACATAAATAATGGAATATTACTAAGCCATAAAAGAGAAGGGGATCTTGCCATTTGTAAGAGCACAGATGGACATAGAACATGTTAAGTGAAATGAGAAAGACAAATACCATATGATTTCATTTATATGTGGAATCTTAAAAACAAATGAACAAGCAAACAAAAGACAAACTCATAAATACCAAAAACAAACTGCCTGCAACAGGGGAGGTTGGTGTGTGGTTGGGCAAAATAGATAGAAGGGATTAAGAAGTACAAACTTCTAATTATAAGATAAAAAAGTCACAAAGATTAAAAAGTACTGCATAGGGAATATAGTTCATACTACACTTATGGGTGGTGAGCAATGAGTAATACATAGAATTGTCAAAACTGGAAACTAATGTAACATTGTATGTCAATTATACTGCAATAACAAAAAGGGAGGGGGGAGAAATTGAATATAATTCCTAAAAAAGCCCTAGAAAAAACAAAAAGCAAGAAACCCTCTTCTTTTCAAGGAGTTACAATGAGTGATGCTAACAGAGAAAAATGGCCCTAAATCCATATATTTGCAATTAAATTGCTCAACCAGCTATAGCCATTCTACAACTATTTCCTAATTGGGGCAATAGCATGGATTAGATTCAAGTCCTCTGACAAGAAGCATTCAAGCTGAGGAGTAGTGTAAGAATAGGAGGGGTAGGGATAGCTCCAAAATTCAGTGGGAGGGTTGATGGAAGAGGAGGACATAAGTGGAGTTTTCAGGACTTCTTAACTCAGCTGAGGTTCATTATGGGTAATGACTCAGTAGATATCTAAAAATAAAACAAAACAAACATAAAAACCCTATTATCCTAGCTTCCTGGTGGACTGATTATTCAAATGGACTTTTGTGCCATTTAAAAAAAAATATGTTATTTATTCAGTGAGAGAGAGAAAGTGAGTGGGAGGCAGAGGGCTAAGAGAGAATCTGAAGCCGACTCCGCACTGAGCAAAGAGCCTGATGCAGGGTTGATCCCCCAGGAGATCATTACCTGAGCTAAAACCAAGAGTCACATGCTTAACCAACTGAACTACCCAGGCATGGGGCCATTCTTAAATGTAAAAACTTCCCCTTAAACATGAGATCTTGGAAATTTTCATAATGTGTCTGATTCTATAAAATGTGACAAGCTCAAGAAAACAATGTACTTAAAGTATCTAAATACAGTAACTGCCTTATAGTTGCATTTAGTAAATGTTAGCTTCCTTATAAGCCCTGCCATTCAGCTGATGTAATTATTTTGTCTCGAAGATCCACAAAGCTAAAATACTTAAATGCAGAAATATATTCAGAATCCCTTCACAAAAGCTGTTGCTTTCTGTAGTTATTATATTGTTGACAATTTGTTTTGTTTACTTATTTTCTGTACCCCAAGAATGCAGTGAATACTGCCTTTTATTTGCTGGAGTAGGGGATTACACGTGGCTAATGGAATTCCTGTCACATTCCTGTATCTTCTAAATTCTCTGGTCTATTTAAATTATTTTCCTGTCTTCATTGGTATTTTCTGCATATATTAATTTATTACTCATGAACTTAAAGTATTGTTTATTGGTGTTCTCTACAGATCATTAGTGAAAATGTTAATTAACTGTAACTATCACTAGCCTAGAACTATCAAAATCTCTAATGTAATAAAAGAACTTCTCCTATCCCATTATATTTTAGGTCTCATCCTAGAGAAGTCCTGTCCCATAAAATATTGACTTATTTTTTAATTTTTCAAAAAATTATGCTACATTAAAGTTCTCCATCATAGTTAATTATCAGTAAGGCAACACACAGAAATGCATAATGTTAAGATTATGCCAAGTGAGACAACAGAAAGGATAATAATTTGTTCACAAGTGGGCACTTGAAGTTTCCAACATGGGCATGCATCATTTTATTATTTATAATACCGTCACTCATGCAAGTTTTCACAGACTACAAATTGGGAAAGATATACATATTTTCCAATTATATATATGTGTGTGTATATACATATACACACACATATATAATTATATGATAATTATAAATATATATAGTTACATATATTTAAATATATATATTTCCATCATAGCCCATCCTCCTCAAAACACATACCAAACACTAATGTATTAGGGTGAAAATCCAGTCTGAACTTGACTGCTTGACTGTGTGAGACTTTATACAAAATGAATGGTCAGAGTACATATTCAATGTTTTTGCTGAATTCTCCCCACTGGCATAACAATATTACTTACAATAATGGGCACCAAAGGAGAACTCTGTGAAGATAACCTAGAAAATGTCTCTACTTGGCTCACATGGTGTCAGAGAGCTTCTCAGATGATAACAGTAAATCTTTTTAAACAGAGTTGAGAACTGATCAATACTATTAAAGACCTATACTTCTGGCTGCTGAATCATTTTGTTGTCTTTCTAACATTCT
>ML098899.1:28635-45889 GCA_003697995.1 Taxidea taxus jeffersonii
CCTATACTTCTGGCTGCTGAATCATTTTGTTGTCTTTCTAACATTCTAAGTCCTATACTTCTGGCTGCTGAATCATTTTGTTGTCTTTCTAACATTCTATTCAGACATTTCTACTGGGTAAATTTGCTTCTCCAGTGCTATTACTTAGCTTGGCAAATGGAATATTTAAAGAAATTAAAACATCAAAGTAAAGCTGTTTCCCCCATTGTTATGACCATGCAAGAATAGCACAACAGTAATTATCTGAAGCACAGCATTAATCAATACTACATTTCTCTCACTCATTCATAAATATTCATTGTTCATTTACTCTATACAAGGCCTGATGTTAGTTGTTGTGGGGAATAAAAATTGGATAAACTCACAGGCTTATAATCTGTGGGCTAATTAACATACATGTACAGATATACATAGCAAGCCACCACTTATTTAAATCCTTACTTCAATAAGCATAGACAATAGTTCTATTTATCAGTTTATATCTTAGGTGATAAATGTTAACATCTCAGGTAGGAACTCAATAGCTCAGTTTAGAGTACATACCTTGCTATTAATTCTCTCTCCAACTGGTATCACCTAGTAGAGCATTTTGCACACAGTGGGAACTTCATAAACAGGTGCTCAATGAAATTGTGGAATTTGTTAATTACTCTGACATATCACCTTCTTTTTATATCTTGGTGCTCAACAAATAGAAGACAATGCAGAATTCAAGCAGGAGGATTGAGATGTTTTCAAATACTTTTAACAGTAATCATGTGGAAGAAGTTGTAGAATTGTAACAGAAAGTAGACAGGATCCAGTGGGTGGAAGTTACAGGAAAAGCAGATTTTGGCTCAAATTCAGAACTGTAACTACAGCTGTCTAAAAATGCAGCTGTCTGCTTCAGACAAGAGCTAGTTAGGTCCTTGTTATTTCTATAGGTACTCAGACATCCAGATGGCCACTTATCAGAATGTTATACAAGGGATTTTAGCACTGGATTCAAGAAAAGGTATCAACTTCTGTGTCACTGGCGTGATTGAAAAACAGTATAGCCACCTGGTTAAGGATGTCACCTCCAGAATCCAACCACTCCCACTCAAAATCAGCTTTGCCACTTAGTAGCTATGCAACCTTGGCTGACTTAGCACCTCTATACCAATTTCCTCATCATGTAAAATGAAGTTAGTAGCATCTACCTTACTGTGGCTGTTAACAGGATTAAATAAGTTACTCTCATAAAACATTTGGAATATGTCTGGCATACAGCAAATACTATGCAAATGTCTATTAAAGTAAGTAAGTGGCATTGATAATTAGACTGTGTCTTAGTATCTGTAAAGAGGTTTTTTTTTAAGATTTTATTTATTTATTCGACAGAGATAGCACAAGTAGGCAGAGAGGCAGGCAGAGAGAGAGAGAGAAGGAAGTAGGCTCCCCCCTGAGCAAAGAGCCCGATGCAGGACTCGATCCCAGGACCCCGAGATCATGACCTGAGCTGAGGGCAGAGGCTTTAACCCACTGAGCCACCCAGGTGCCCCTGTAAAGAGGTTTTGATGTATTTTCCCATGTTTTCTTGTTTTATCCTTATTTCTCACCTATTCCCCAAACCCCTAGTCAGAACACATTGATTCCACTTCTTGCCAGCTATGACACTTTGGCATATCTCACTTGTGCCACTGATTCCACCATGAATTTTATCACATTTGTTGTGTGCTTGTTTTTCCCCCCACAACACTGTGGGCTCTTTAATATAGGGACATTGTCTTAGCATTTCTCACTTCCATTTGTCTGAACAGTGCCTGTGTACATGGGAGGTACTTGGTAATTTCAATTCAATTGACAGTTACTCTACCTGGTGTTAACAATGGGAACAACACAGGACTTCCACAATTTATCTGCAATTGATACTTATCTCATTGATTATTATAACCCTTTAAGGTGTGGGGAAATAAGCATTAACTACTACTTCTATTTTTTTTTTTTTTAAGTAGGTTCCATGCCCAGTGTGGAGCCCAGTGTGGGGCTTGAATTCACAACTGTAAGATCAAGACCTGAGCTGAGATCAAGAGTTCTATACCTAGCTAACTGAGCCACTGGGGCACCCCCAAAATTCTTTACTTTTAGTAAAGTAGGTTCCGTGCCCAGCGTGGATCCCAACATGGGGCTTAAACTCACAACCCTGGGACCAACACTGAAGCTGAGATCAAGAGCAGGACGCTTAACTGACTAAACCATCCAGGCGCCCTTGCATTAACCACTACTCCCAATTGGAGCAAAAAATGGTAAGCGACTTTCCCAAGATCACACAATTGATAGATCTAGGCACATAACTCTTAAGGTTTCATATTCTTTCCCAATAGACTATACACTTCAAAGGAAGTGATATTAGACCCTAGGCATGATGTTTTGCTAATATAGATATTTTTAGGTGTCAGAGAAATGCTACAAAACCCAACATATCACTATACCACAGTGAGTGAGAAATAATGTATTATGGCATAAGTGTTCCCCAGAATAGAACTTGGAAAAATTCTCTGTTGATCTGAACTTGAAAGATTTAAAAATAAGCCAATACACATTATTTTGGAAGTAGATGGAGTGTAAATAATAAATAAATGAAGAAATTCTTTGTAAATAAAATTACTCAGGCATGTGTAATAGCACAATTCAAGGATCAGTAATTTGTTTTATTTTACAAACTAATAACAAGGGGGAGGAACAGAAGAGTAGCCCACTCAAAATAACCTAGGGAGCTGCTAAGAGCAACACTGCACAAACACAAAGTGAGTAGAAAACAGAACTTACATATTTTCTGCTGGAACTTTTCAATTACGGTAAATTGCCTAGCCCAACAGTGCTTAACTATTTCAGATCAAAATGGTTCATTTGATAAATGGTTCTAAATGACATGCAAGTTCCTTTCACTGAATGATCTGAGAGCAGCAAGCTAACAGACTACAAAGAGCTCACTTACTCATTAGAAGGAAGAGACCATTTTCAACAAGACCCTCCCAGGTGAGTAAACTATATAGGGGGTCAGAATTGGACAGCTTGGTTGTGCATTAAGTCTTTTAAGTCACATGGGTAAAATTTTGCATACAGAGGTTACAAAGAAATCAATGGGGTCTGAGTACCCTAAAAGAGTTATGTATATAAGTCCTTAATTTATACCCTAGGGAATATCTTTTTTTTTTAAAGATTTTATTTATTTGACAGATAGAGATCACAAGTAGGCAGAGAGGCAGGCAGAGAGAGAGAGGAGGAAGTAGGCTCCCTGCCCAGCAGAGAGCCCGATGTGGGGCTCGATCCCAGGACCCTGGGACCATGACCTGAGCTGAAGGCAGAGGCTTTAACCCACTGAGCCACCCAGGTGCCCCCTAGGGAATATCTTATTCACTAAGCAGGAACTGACACTCTGTGACATGATTTTTCCATTCTACTTAGTGAAAGCAGGTCCTAAGTGCATTTAATCACTGCTCCTGCAAACAAGTAGTTTCAGAAAGACTATCTCATGGCCAAATTTAGTTTTTGTCAGAGAAGTTAAGAATTTAATGGGGACTGGGGAGGGAGACAAACCAGAAGAGACTCTTAATCTCAGAAAACAAACTGAGGGTTGCTGGGGGATGGGAGGGATAGGGTAGCTGGGTGATGGACATTGGGGAGGGTATGTGCTATGGTGAGTGCTGTGAATTGTGTAAGATTGATGATTTACAGAACTCTACCCCTGAAGCAAGTAATACATTATATGTTAATTAAAAAAAAGTTAATGGGATTTACTACTTGTTAGCGGTACAACTGGGAGTTTGGCATGTTCTATTTCTAGGGACTGTCATTTTTCATCTTAATGAGGGCATGAAGAATCCCCCTCCAAAAAAAAAAAAAAAAAAAAAAGCAAATCTTAGATCTTAGGACACTGGAAAGGTCAGTGATCAGAGACTAGTCCTTAGTAGTTTTTTGCTATAACCTAAAGTAGGTTAATTAAAAAAAACACAATTTAATGGATTGAAATATTATCCAAAAAGAATATGTAACAGATGGTAAAGCTGAGCAACATTTACTGCAATATCTCACTTTAATCCAGCTGATGCACCCCATTACATTTCATACATGGCATTCTTATTATTAATAACTTAGAAATTCTCTGCAGATTCTTAATGTGTACAGAGTCAGATGTAAGAGTTGATAATTGGAGAGTTAAGTTATCTTACAAATCAATTCTATGCACAGTCCAAGTGGCATCATCCTAAGAAAATCATTTCTTCTATCTGTGCACATTTCCAGTGCAACACATTTCTTGGTTTGATAATAGATATTAGAAAGCTTATTCTTGTAGATTAGCTATATGTTGCAACTTCCAAATAAGCAGTTTGTTCTATGCCATGGAAATCTTAACCACAGTAAAAGATGTTTCAAAAGTAAGTTGTGCTACTCTTCAAGAAATCAACAAAAATCACGTTTCATAAACACTGTTTTGGCTCAAAAAGTTAGCTTGTCATTTTTGACAAATACAGCAAAGAGAAGTTATTTCTCTTTATAGATAAAGTCAAAACAGATCAGGCAATTAAAAACATGTGTTGGTAAAAAAAAATTCTTACCAAGAGTAAAAACTAAAAAACTATATTTATAATTATATACTTTTTGTTTCACACTTTACTAAAACAACACAAATTGAGATGTGAGATGCTTTACATATAAAACGTTGATGCATTATGTTTATTTCTAAATTTTTCTCTTTTCTCCCACTCCGCTTTATATATTAGATTATAGCAGAGAATTACATAAATGGAGAAATTACAAGATATCCAACCACCAAAGAATAATTTGTTTGGAGGTAGAGAGCATAGCTGCTTTATAGGAGACATTGTGCCAGATGTCCTGGTGGTGTTCCAATAAGAATGATGAGTCATCGTTCTAATTCTCAGGCACAACACATAAAGATAATACTATTCAAACGGAGAGTGAATGAAACATAGACTTTAAAGTCCATCATCAAAATAAATGTTGGCAACAGATCCTTAAGAGACAAAATAATTTGTATCAAACAAAAACAGGAAATAATCAATATTGGTTCTCCCAAAGTTGTGGGCTAAATTCTTATTTTTTTGAAGTAAAAAAAAATATTATTTGTACTACAAACTCTCTTGGGGCACGTACTATGAGTATTCTCCACAAGATCTCTAGTGCCTAGCTTAACTTAAATGCTAACTAATAATCTATTTCTTACCTGTTTCTCAGTTTTTATCTTCTATTAATTTTCCCTTTGTTAGCCACACACCAGCCATAGGGGTCTTTTTCTGTTCCTTGAACATGCTAAGCTTAGTTCCATTTTCACAATTTTGAAAAAGCTATTCTCCCTACCCAAAATGATTTTACCTAGATTTTTACATGTCTGGAACTTTTGTATATATTAGGCCTTGGTTCAAATGTCACCTTGACAAATAGATCTTTTCTGCCATCCCAGTCTAAAGTAGTACACAGTCACTACCACAAAACTGTTTTATTTCCTTCAGTAGCACTTAGCACAACTGAATCTTCAATCCTTCCTCCAGCTCCACCCCAACTAAAATTGAAGCTCCATGAAAACAGGACACTGTCTCCTTAATCTCTCTACCTGAAGGCCCTCAAATAGTGCTTGTTGCATGGGAAGTATTTGACTTTCTAAAGTGATATTCCTGTTTTCTGTGTCTCCCTTTATTAGTCATTCTGCATGTTATTGGCAAATGGGTCTTACTAAGGTACCACTCTTCTCTAGGCATGCGATGCCCCAGCTTTCTACCAAGGGAGTAGAACATGTTTTGAATGAGCCTCTCATCTCCACTACTGTCAACTTCCTCCAGCTTTGATGTTCTTACTCTGTACTGATTTGGATCAATGAGGAACTAGAACAAAGATAATGGTAGAATAACACTTGCAGAAATTAAGAGCAATAACATGGGTAGTATACACTGACCCCAGAGAGTAGAGTCATTCCTAAAGAGACAGAAGATTGACTATCCCTAATTTCCTGGAGGGTGGGAGGTGAGGAGGACCAATAGTAAGGGAGCCCGTGAAGCCATGGAACTATTCTGAAATGTGTAAAAGGGCTGATTAAACACCTGAACAGGTTGCTCTGATGGCTTCAAAGGCATGTGCAAATATGTAGGCAGGGCATGAATAGCCACTTTTGCTTCAATAAAGTGCCTCTAAAATGTGTGATGTTCTGTGTGTGTGTCTGTATATGTGTATTTCTGTGAGACACAGATCCACATAGACTGAAAAAGTGAAGAAAGACACAGTCATATGTACATGTATTCACACAAAGGGACAATCATGTGTGTCTCACGAACACCAATGTGACATTGTTAAAGAAAATCATGAAATAAAGTTTCAGACCTAAGGTAGGATGGAGAAATATAATACTATATTACCAGGACAAATACTTCTGAAGCACTTCATAGGAATTGATTACCTAAGCTCATTAAAATATAGTTAAATTACATTTGAAACATTCTGTTTATGGAGGCAGATGAGGTATAGTTACCATGTCTAATAAAATACCTAGCATATAGCTGGTGCTCAATGTAATAATGGACCTCAGAATAATATTTCCCTCCCCTGTCAAACCCCAGAATAAATGGGTATGATTCCAGCATTCAAATGGTTAATGCTCAAACTTGAAAATCTTGGCTATCTATAAAGGACTATATACTAATGGAATTCCAGATAATCGAGATATCACTGAATACTTGTTCAAAGCATTTCACAGCCTTTAATGCAAAGGATTCTAAAAACACGAAATGAATGGCTCATGGCACTTATTTGTGATCTAGTTGAAAAACGGGGACATTCTGATTGATCTAGAAATAGTCAGCTGCAACAGGAGAAGAAATTTAACATAACTCTCTGCATGTACTATCTGAACAAATAGCAAAGTGAAAGAAGAAATGCATGATATGTATCTACATTTTGTCGATAAAATACTTAAAGAGGATTCTGAAGTCACTAGCTCTTCTCTGCTGTGTTCAATGCCTTATACATAATACCTGTTGAGAATTTAGCTAAACTACTTCATGATACTGCTGCCTCAGCATCCATTTTGCTGCAGGGGCCTTGAACTGACATTAGTCCCTCCCAAAGAGCACAGCTTAGCTAGCAGCCCACAGAATCACAAGTAAATTTAAGTTCCTGATTAAGATTTCCCCAGCAGCCCTCTTGAGCAAGTGTCCTCCACCTCCCAGGGCCTTTCCCTTGTGCATAAGACCCATGAGGAGCTTATCGAACCACAGGTTTGAATTGACCAATCTGGCCTTAGCCCAGGAACCCCAAAGCACTCTACCCATTTACTCTAATAAAGGTAGGTGCCCTAAGGCCTGTAGCTTTCTTTGCTTTCACCCTACCCTGACCTCCCCAATATGGCCCCTTGAGGCCTGCTTATACTTCCTCTAGGACCTATGAGTAATAAACTTTTCTTGTAGTCTTGTTAAACTGGCTCTACTTAATAAATGTTAATTTAACAAAGCCACAACAGTACCTCTTAGTCAATACACAGAATGAATGAGTCTAGTCAAAAGGATCCTTCTTCAAACATTTTTGTCCCTTGGCTTCCAGGGGTGTACAATTTTCTGGTTTCCTCCTATTAACTAGCTGTACCTTTGGTTTCCCCACCTCTTTTGTTAAAATTCTTCTCATCCTCCTAACTTCTAAATGTTGGAATAACCTGGACCTTAGTCCTTGGACCTCTCTTCTGTAATCTTACCTAATAGGTCATCTTACCTAATCTAAAGGCTTTAAATAGCATCCAAATGCTGATGGCTCCTAAATTTTTATCTCTAGTTTGGATCTTTCCCTAGGGTTTAGTTTCAAAAGTCTCAAGTATGCTAGACTCTACATCGGCACTTGGATGCCTAATAATGTCTCAAACTTAACAGATCTGAAACTGAAGTCTTGATTTACCACTGCCACAATCTCTCTTCCCCCTCCTTCAGTCTTCCTCATCTATGTAACTGCAACTATCCTCTTTTCAATCCTCAAATGGCTTTCCATCATACAACAAGGTCTTCCATGATTTCACCTTCACTACTCTTTCTCCTTCTTATTTTCTGCCTCCCCCAATGTAAACTAGCCATACTGGTCTTATTGCTATTCTTTGCATACTCCCATGTGCATGTTCACACCTCAGAGCCTTTGCACTAGTAGTAGTAGTACCTTCTGTGGAGGGAGCTTTCCTTTCAGTTATTCACACAAATCATTCCCTCACTGATTCAAATTTCTGTTTAAATGTCACTCCCTCAGAAGTGTTCCTCCCTGGCCAATTTATCTTAAAAAAAAAAAAAAAGCTTCACTATCATTTTTAATCATTTTGCCCATCTTTATCACTTATTGTGTTCTGGTATTATACTACAAATTTGTTTTTTGATTTTCTACTGCACTGGAATATATGCCCAAAGATAGATATATATTTATATCTGTATCTATATACATCTATCTATCTATCTATCTATCTAGACACAAAAGTTTCCCATCACTGAATCCTTAGTGAAAAACAAAAACAAGGCCTGGCACATAGTAGGTATTTTTATAAATATTTGCTGAATGAATAAATCTGTTACCAGTAGGAATAACATTATGGTACTATATTATCAATATTAATATATTATCAATGTTGATTAATATATTATCAGTATATTGATATATTATTAATTATTATGTATCATATATAAAATATAATAAGTAATAAAATCAATATAATAATTAATATATATCAGTAATATTACTATAGATATCAATAAATTATCAATATTATCAATACTAGTGCAATGAATATCAGGGGGAAAATTAATTCAACATTTACATATCCATTTAATGTTTGAGTGGAACAAGGAAAGGTATACTACCCTGGATTTGGAATATAAGAACTTTTTTAGAGATGAAAGGGACATTCAAGATCACCAAATATAGTTCCTTTGTATTTAAATGTATTTACTTGCATAACTTGGAATTATTTCATTTTCCTGAATTCCTAGGTTCAGACTAACTTATTGAAAGATGATACTTTTATTTCCTCTAAAGGCAGTAAGTATTAAAACACTTTATTCTCAATAATATTAAGATTTAAATGTAAAGCAATGACTTACGGGAAAGGAAAATGACTTTTTGGCTCAATATTAGTATTATTAACCTAACCATATCTTGGCATTTATATTATAAAAACATAAATAATAATACATAAGATATGTGCAGAAAAACAAATAGTGAGGGAATCTGCTTCAAATGTAGCATGACTAAGTTAATAAAATTATAGAAATCTTTTATTTAATGTATAATAATGTTAATCTCATCTCATACACACACAAACATGCACACACCCCACAAATCAAAATCAGATTTTTACAACCATGCAGTTCAAAGATATGATGACCTTGCTATCCAAAACTAGATCTTTTGGTACTAAAAAAAACAAAACAAAACAAAACATCATTTTAACACTTAAACTTCCTGCAGGCAGCAGGGCTCTTCTGTAAGACTAACCCATTGAGCAGCTGTATTTCATTTTTATTAAAAAAGACTGATCCAGTGTTTTTGTAGCTCTCGATTAAGCTGTTTAAATAAAAGGTAAATGTTGAAAAAGGAAACCACTGTAGTTAAGCTCTATGTAAAAGAGCAATGGGAAAATCTCTGGTGATGTGAAAGTTTGGATGGATAGATAAATCTATTTGAACCTCTTTAGCTGAAAAATTCAAGCTCCCACAAGGTTCATAGAGCTTTAGGTTTTCCACTGAATTTGAGATGGCTTTTCAAAAATACTGACATTCAATCCCTAGCCAATAGAAAAGCAACTTTGGGGGAAAAAGTTAACAGAATTTTTGGAACATAAAATGTCCTTAGTATTTGGTTCAGTTTCAGAGTTTTCTAACTCTCCAACTTTATTTTTTTTTAAAGATTTACTTATTTTAGTTTAGAAGTGGGGAGGGGCAGAGGGAAAGAGAGAGAGATTTCAAGTAGACTTCCCACTGAGCATGGAGCCCTATGTGGGGCTCTATCTCATGACTCTGAAATTGCAGCTAATTAAATCATCAAATTAGAAAACTGCCAAACATCCTTAACACCTATAGATGAACAGACAGAATGATGCATCTTCACTCCTTCCCTGAATTCTTATCCATCCTTCACATGTCAGCTCAAGTATTACATTCTCAAGAGAACCTTCCTTAATTGGGTTATGGATTGGCATGGTGATATAATTCTCTTCCATGTCACCTGCCATGGTTCCTTGTGAAGTTAACACCTACCTCTTTCACCAGAGTAAATGCTCCCTGAGGATAAGCACTGTCATTTCTATTTTGCTTGCCACTGTATTTCAAGTACCTAGCACAATGCTTGGCATATAATGAGAATCACTAAAAAAATATTTGTGGAATGAATGAACCCTTAGGTACAAGACTTATTAGGTACAAGACTTAATATGATAGCTTTTACCATGTAACATTTCAAAGGAGGCACAATTAAGATAAAACAGCTTTTTAAACTATAAATTACCATAGAAGTATGTAAGTTATTACTGTATTATAAATCCAAACTATAGGGCAGTTAAATGTATAATTGAAAGTAAAAAAAAAATACCCACCTGTCTCATTAGACACATGCATGCACACACACACACACCTTTATCATATTGGAAACTATTCTGATTTAGTTCCTGAGTTGAATCAGCAGTTGGCAGGTGGCAACAATCACCCCATTTGGGCAAATACCACATAGTAGTTGGAAACAGGAAGAAAAACGAGAGTCATTTGCCTTTCAGCTCTTCATAACTCACCAAATACTGTTCAAACTCTTGAGATGAGTATTCTTGAACTTTTGGAATCTGAGTTTTTATTCTTTAGTAGTAATAACTCTCATGACTCTCAGCCAAACAGCCCCAGTTGATGTTCTTTAAACACATTTTTAAATCTTTAATGACTGATTCTTTGTTTGATCTGTAACTTCCATAAAATCTTCCCCCAAGTTTTCAGTCAGCAGTGATCTTCCATTGCTCTGAATAACTACTAAGATGATTTTGTGAACACTCTATGTAGACCAAAGACCTTATATAGAATAAATTTTCCAATATGTACATGGCATTAATCATACCCATATTGTCTTTTTTTAAAGATTTTACTTAGATTCAAATTAGTTAAAATATAGTGAATTATTAGTGCCAGGGGTTGAATTTAGTGATTCATCAGTTGCATATAACACCCAGTGCTCATTACAGCAAGTGACCTCCTTAATGCCCATCAATCAATTACCACATACCCCCACCCACTTCCCCTCTAGCAACCCTCAGTTTATTCCCTAAAGTTAAATCTCTTTTGGCTTGCCTTCCTCTTTGTTTTTATCTAATTTTATTTTTCCTTTGCTTCCCCTATGTTCATCAGTTCTGCTTCTTAAATTCCACATATGAATGAAATCATATGATATTTGTCTTCCTGATTCACTTAATTCTCTTAGCATAATACACTCTCGTTGCATCCATGTCATTGCAAATGGAAAGATTTCATTCTTTAAAAAAAAATATTTATGAGAGAAAGAGAGAGAGCAGGCACAAGTTGGGGAATGGGCAGAGGGAGAGGTAGAGAGAGAATCTCAAACTGATCCCCCACTAAGTGTGGAACCCCACACAGGGCTCAATCTCCTGAGATCATGACCTAAGACAAAATCAAGATTTGGACACTTAACCAACTGTGCCACCCAGGCCCTCAAGATTTCATTCTTTTTGATGGCTGAGTAATATTCCAATACATGTGTGTGTATGTGTGTGTGTGTGTGTATATATATATATACACACATATATTTATACATATATGGTTTTATATATCTATAGCTATATAGACATATATAGATATATTACTTCTTTATCCATTCATCAGCTGATGGACATCTGGACTCTTTCCATACTTTGGTTATTGTGGACATTGCTGCTGTAAACATCGGGGTGCATGTGCCCCTTCAAATCAGTCTTTTTGTATCTTCTGGTTATCCTAGTAAATACCTAGTAGTGCAATTACTGGTTCATAGGGTAGTTCTGCTTTTGACTTTTTGAGGAACCCTCCCCACTGTTTTTCCAGAGTAGCTGCACAAATTTGTATTTCCCACCAACAGTGTAAGAGGGCCCCCCTTTCTCCACAGCCTCAACAACACCTGTTATTTCCTGTGTTCTTAATTTTAGCCATTATGACCTCGGTTACAGCAACTTTTAATTAGATACGTCTCCACAGACAAAGGAAAGAAAAGTGAAAATGAACTATTGGGACTCCATCAAGAAAAAAAGCTTCTGCACAGCAAAGGAAACAATCAAAAAAACTAAAATGCTGCCTATTGAATGGAAGATGTTTGCTAATGATTATCAGATAAAAGGCTAGTATTTACAATCTATAAAGAACTTATCAAACTCAACACCCAAAAAACAAAAAAAATCAGTCAAAAAATGCACAGAAAACATGAACAGAAATTTTTCCAAAGAAGTCATACAGATGGCATGAAAACACAGACACGTGAAAAAAAATGCTCAATGTCATTCATCATCAGGGAAATACAAATTAAAACTACAATGAGATATATCTCATACCCATATTTTCTTATCACTTGGGTATACTGTTGATTTGGCTTACAAACTTATATGTTTCTGATATGAAACAACCAAATTTTATTCATTTTTTGTATGCCTCACAGTATACAAATGCTTTATCCACAAGGCATATTTGGGCATTAAAAAAAATGACTAAATAGATTCTGGGGGCTAGATGGTGGAGGAGTAGCAGCCTGAAATGACAACAGATCCTAGGAGTTCAGCTAGATAGGTATCAAACCATTCCGAGCACCTACAAACTCGACAGGAGATGGAAGATAAGAGCAGCAATTTTAGGAGCAGAAAATCGGCCACTTTCTGAAAGGTAGGATGAGTGGAGAAGTGAATCTGAAGTGACGGGAAGATAGACCGTAGGGGGAGGGGACAGCTCCCGGCAAGCAGTGGAACAGTGGAGCACAAAATCAGAACTTTTAGAAGTCTGCTCCACTGAGGGACATCCCTTCAGAGGCTAAGTGGGGGTGAAGCCCTCATGCGGACAGTGTGGTCTCAGGTCCCACAGGGTCAAAGATCGGGGATGTCTGGGTGTGGCAGAGCTGCCAGGTATCAGAGCGGGGCAGCCGACTACAGAGACACAGTTGAAGAGTGAGCATTCAGACCAGGGTTACCTTAAACCATGATCCGAAGCAGAGTCGGACCACTGCTCTTCGAGCATGAACTGCACAAGTGGCATATCCGGGGAGAATTTCCTTCCTGCTATGGGAGGAGTAGTGTGGCAAGAATCTGCTGGGTTTGGAGACTCTAAACGGGGCCATGCACCAGAGACAGAAACGTTCAGTCACAGGCCAGGTGAATGCAGAGTGCGGCCAGAGACCAGAGAAACAGGAGTGATTGACTGCTTATCTCTGATGGCGCAGTAAGGAGCGGGGCCCCAAGCTCAGGGCTCCTCTGGGCTGGAGATTGGGAGGCTGCCATTTTCATTCCCGACCTCCAAAGCTGTATGGAAAGCGTTTAGGGAACAAAAGCTCTGAGAGCGAACTTGAGCAGATTACTTAGCCTGGTCCCTGGCAAGGGTGGTACAATTCTGCTTTGGGTAAAGACATTTAAGAATCACAGTAACAGGCCCCTCCCTCAGGAGATCAGCAAGAACATCCAGCAAAGACCAAGTTCACAGATCAAGGAGAAGAGCAGAATGTCAGAGCTAGGGGAAAGTAACACACAGAATGCATGGCTTTTTCCCCATGATCTTTTAGTCTTGCAAAGTTAATTTTTTTTAATTTTAATTTTTTCTTATTGTGTTTTTAAATTTTTTTAAAGATTTTATTTATTTATTTGACAGACAGAGATCACAAGTAGGCAGAGAGGCAGGCAGAGAGATAGGAGGAAGCAGGCTCCCCGCTGAGCAGAGAGCCTGATGCAGGGCTCGATCCCAGGACCCTGAGATCATGACCTGAGCCGAAGGAGGAGGCTTTAACCCACTGAGCCACCCAGGTGCCCCTCTTATTGTATTTTCTAAACTTTTCCTTTTTCCTCTTTTAACATTTTTAAACTAGTTTGTCTTAACAATACCTTTCTAAAAAAAGTCTTTTAAAACCTTTATTGTTATATTTTATCTCTTTGTTGGATTTAACCTTATTTTTGTATATATATATATTTTTTTCCTAAAAATTGTGGGATATAATTTCTTCAAATAGATCAAAATATAGCATAATCTAGCTCATGGCTTTGTTCTAGTCTCCAACCTGAGCACATTCCCTCCTCTTTTTTTTTTTTTTTTTCTTTTTCCAACCAACTTATTCCTTTTTTAGAAACTTTTTAAAAATTTTCATGGTTGTACTCATATTCCATTCCTTTATTGTCTTTACCCTTATTTTTGTATATACATAAGTTTTTCTTTCATTAAAATTTTGGGAGGTAGTTTCTTCTAAGAGATCAAAATACACCCAATATCAAGTGGGTGTCTCTGTTCTATTCACCAGTTGAATATATACATATTATTTTTTATTTTTTAATTTTTACTTATTTTCCCTCTTTTCTTCTCCCCCTGGTTTTAGACCTCTTCTAATTTGGTTAGTATACTTTTTTTCTGGGGTCTTTGTCACCCTTTTAGTACTTTATTCTCTCGTTCATATATTCTTATCTGGATAAAATGACAAGGTGGAAAAAATCATCATCACACACACACACAAAAAAGAACAAGAGGCAATACTAACGGCTAGGGACCTAATCAATACAGACATTGGTAATATGTCAGAACTAGAGTTCAGAAGGACAAATCTCAAGGTGCAAGCTGGGCTCAAAAAAGGCATGGAAGATATTAGAGAAACCCTTTCTGGAGAAATAAAAGAACTAAAGTCTAACAAGTTGAAATTAAAAATGCTAATAATGAGGTGCAATAAATATGGAGTCTCTCACTGCTAGGACAAATGAGGCAAAAGAGAGAATTAGTGATACAGAAGAACAAATGATGGAGAATAAAGAAGTTGAGCAAAAGAGAGACAACTACTGGACCACGAAGGGAGAATTTGAGAGAAAAGTGATATCATAAGACGAAACAATATTAAACTAATTGGGATTTCAGAAGAAGAAGAAGAAAGAAATAGGGGGAGAGAAGGTATATTTGAGTGAATTATAGCAGAGAATTTCCCTAATATGGCAAAGGGAACAAGCATCAAAATCCAGGAGGTACAGAGAAACCCCCTCAAAATCAACAAAAATAAAGACAACTATCATATGATCTCCCTGATATGAGGAAGTGGAGATGCAACAGGGGTGGGGGTTAAGGGGTTAGGAAAAGAATAAACGAAACAAGATGGGTTCAGGAGGGAGACCAACCAAAAGAGACTCTTAATGTCATAAAACAAGATGAGGGGGTGGCGAGGGAAGGGGGTTGGGAGAGGGTGGTGGGGTTACATTATATGTTTAAATAAAAATAAAAATTTAAAAAAAATCAACAAAAATAGGTCCACACCCCATCATCTAATAGTAAAACTTACAAGTCTCAGCAACAAAGAGAAAATCCTGAAAGTAGCTCAGGGTAAGAAGTTTGTAACATACAATGGTAGAAATATAGGATTGGCAGCAGACATATCCACAGAGACCTGGCAGGCCAGAAAGAATTGGCCTGATATATTTAAAGCACTGAATGAGAAAAACATGCATCCAAGAATACTGTACCCAGCTAGGCTATCATTGAAAATAGAAGGAGAGATAAAAAGCTTCCAGAACAAACAAAAACTAAAAGAATTTGCAAACACCAAACCACCCTACAGGAAATTTTGAAAGGGGTCCTCTAACCAAAGAGAGGCCCTAAAAGTAGTAGACCAGAAAGGAACAGAGACAATATGCAGTGACAGTCACCTTACAGGCCATACAATGGCACTAAATTCGTATCTCTCAATAGTTACCCTCAATGTAAATGGGCTAAATGCCTGAATCAAAAGACACAGGGTATCAGAATGGATAAAAAACCAAAACCCATCAATATGCTGTCTATAAGAAACTCATTTTAGACCCAAAGACACCTCCTGATTTAAAGTGAGGGAGTAGAAAACAATTTACCATGCTAATGGAAATCAAAAGAAAGCTGGGGGGCAATCCTTACATCAGATCAATTAGATTTTAAGCTAAATACTGTAATAAGAAATGAGGAAGGACACTATATCATATGCAAAGGGTCTGTCCAACAAGAAGATCTAACAATTTTAAATATCTATGCCCCAACATGGAGGCAGCCAACTATATAAACCAATTAATAACAAAATTGAAGAAACACATCGACAGTAATACAATAGTAGTAGGTGACATTAACACTCCCTTAACTGAAATGGACATATCAACCAAGCAAAAGATCAACAAGGAAATAAAGGTCTTAAATGACACACTGGACCAGACGGACATCACAGATATATTCAAAACATTCCATCCCAAAGCAACAGAATACACATTCTTCTCTAGTGCCCATGGAACATTCTCCAGAACAGATCACATCCTGGGTCACAAATCAGGTCTCAACTGGTACCAAAAGATGGGGATCATTCCCTGTGTATTTTCAGACCACAATGCTCTGAAGCTAGAACTCAACCATAAGAGGAAAGTTGGAAAGAACTCAAATACATGGAGGCTAAAAAGCATTCTACTAAGGAATGAATGGGTCAACCAGGAAACTAAAGAAGAATTGAAAAAAAAATCATGGAAACAAATGAAAATGGAAACACAACTGTTCAAAATCTGTGGGACACAGCAAAGGCAGTTTTGAGAGGAACATATATAGCAATACAAGCCTTTCTCAAGAAACAAGAAAGGTCTCAAGTACACTGCCTAACCCAACACCTAAAGGAGCTCGAGAAAGAACAACAACGAAAGCCTAAACCCAGCCGGAGAAGAGAAATCATAAAGATCAGAGCAGAAATCAATGAAATAGAAACCAAAATAAGAGTAGAACAATTCAATGAAACTAGGAGCTAGTTCTTTGAAAGAATTAATAAGATTGATAAACCCCTGGCCAGACTTATAAAAAAAAAAAAAAAGAGAAAGGACCCAAATAAATAAAATTATGAATGAAAGAGGAGAGATCACAACCAAAACCAAAGAAATACAAGCAATTATAAGAACATTTATGAGCAACTATACTCCAGGACATGTGACAATCTGGAAGAAAGGGATGCATTCTTAGAGACATATAAACTACCACAACTGAACCAGGAAGATATAGAAAACCTGAAC
>ML098899.1:45989-75567 GCA_003697995.1 Taxidea taxus jeffersonii
AGATTTAATACCTATTCTCCTGAAACTGTTCCAAAAAATAGAAATGGAAGGGAAACTTCCAAACTCATTTTATGAGTCCAGCATCACCTTGATCCCAAAACCAGACAAAGACCCCACCAAAAAGGAGAATTACAGACCAATATCCTTGATGAACACAGAGGCAAAAACTGTCACCGAAATACTAGGCAATATAATCCAAAAGTACATTAAAAGGATTATTCATCATGACCAAGTGGGATTTATTCCAGGGCTGCAAGGTTGGTTCAACATCTGCAAATTAATCAATGTGATACAATACGTTAATAAAAGAAAGAACAAGAGCCATATGATCCTCTCAATAGATGCTTCAAAAGCATTTGACAAAGTACAGCATCCTTTCTCGATCAAAACTCTTCAAAATGTAGGGACAGAGTCCATACAAAGTCATCTATGAAAAATCCACAGCGAATATCATTCTCAGTGGGGAAAAACTGAGAGCTTTTCCATTAAGGTCAGGAATACGGCAGGGATGTCCATTATCACCGCTTGCTATTCAACATAGTACTAGAAGTCCTAGCCTCAGCAAACAGACAACAACAACAACAACAACAAAATAAAAGGCATCTGAATTGGCGAAGAAGAAGTCAACTTTCACTCTTTCCAGATGATATGATACTTTACGTGGAAAACCCAAAAGACTCCAATCTGAAACTGACAGAAGTCATACAGGAATTCAGTAAAGTGTCAGGATATAAAATCAATGCACAGAAATCAGTTACATTTCTATATGCCAACAGCCAGACAGAAGAAAGAGAAATTAAGGAGTCAGTACCATTTACAATTGCACCCAAAATCACAAGATACCTTGGAAAAAATCTAACCAAAGAAGCAAAGAATCTGTACTCAGAAAACTATAAAGAACTCATGAAAGAAATTGAGGAAGACACAAAGAAATGGAAAAACATTCCGTGCTCATGGATTGGAAGAACAAATATTGTGAAAATGTCTATACTACCTAAAGCAATCTACACATTTAATGCAGTCCTTATCAAAATTCTACACATTTGGGGCACCTGGGTGGCTCAGTGGGTTAAAGCCACTGCCTTTGGCTCAGGTCATTATCCCAGGGTCCTGGGATTGAGCCCCACATCAGGCGCTCTGCTCAGCGGGGAGCCTGCTTCCCTTCCTCTCTCTGCCTGCCTCTCTGTCTACCTGTAATCTCTGTCTGTCAAATAAATAAATAAAATCTTTAAAAAATTCTACACATTTAATGCAATCCTTATCAAAGTTCCATCCATTTTTTTCAAAGAAATGGAACAAATAATCCTAAAATTTATGTGGAACTAGAAAAGACCTCGAGGAGCCAGAGGAAAGTTGAAAAAGAAAGCCAAAGTTGGTAGCATCACAATTCCAGACTTCAAGCTCTATTACAAAGCTGTCATCATCAAGATAGTACGGTACTGGCACTAAAACAGACACATAGGTCAATGGAACAGAATAGAGAGCCCAGAAATAGACCCTCAACTCTATGGTCAACTAATCTTCGATAAAGCAGGAAAGAATGTCCAATGGAAAAAAGAGTCTCTTCAACAAATGGTGTTGGGGAAATTGGACAGCCATTTGCAGAAGAATGAAACTGGACCATTTCCTTATACCTCACACAAAAATAGACTCAAAATGGGTGAAAGACCTCAATGTGAGACAGGAATCCATCAAAATCCTTGAGGAGAACACAGGCAGCAACCTCCTCTACCTCAGCCCCAGCAAGTTTTTCCTAGAAACACTGACAAAGGCAAGGGAAGCAAGGGTAAAAATGAACTATTGGGACTTCATCAAGATCAAAAGTTTTTGCACAGCAAAGGAAACAGTCAACAAAACCAAAAGACAACTGACAGAATGGAAGAAGGTATTTTCAAATGACATATCAGATAAAGGGCTAGTATCCAAAATGTATAAGGAATTAATCAAACTCAACACCAAAAGAACAAATAATCCAATCAATAAATGGACAGAGGACATGAACAGAGATTTCTACAAAGAAGACATCCAGATGGCCAACAGACACATGAAAAAGTGCTCTACATCACTCAGCATCAGGCAAATACAAATGTGGTATCCTTACAAGTCAGAATGGCTAAAATGAACAAGTCAGGAAATAACAGATGTTGGAGAGGATGTAGATAAAGGGGAACCCTCCCACACTGTTGGTGGGAATGCAAGGTGGTGCAGCCATTCTGGAAAACAACATGGAGGTTCCTCAAAAAATTGAAAATAGAGCTACCTTATGACCCAGAAATCACACTACTGGGTATTTACCCTAAAGATACAAATGTAGTGATCCAAAGGGACACGTGCACCTGAATGTTTTATAGCAGCAATGTCCACAGTAGCCAAACTAGGGAAAGATCCTAGATGTGCATCAGCAGATGGATGGATAAAGAACATGTGGTTTATACACACACACACACACACACACACACACACACACACACACACAGGAATACTATGCAGCTATCAAAAGAAATGAAATCTTACCATTTGCGACGACATGGATGGAACTAGAGCGTATTATGCTTAGCGAAATAAGTCAACTGGAGAAAGACAATTATCTTATGATTTCCCTAACATGAGGAATTTGAGAGGCAGAGTGAGGGGTCTGGGGGGTAGGAAAGGAAAAAAAAAAAGAAACAAGATGAGATTGGGAGAGAGACAAACCATAAGAAACTCTTAATATTGCAAAATGAAGTGAGGGTTGCTGGGAGGAGGGGGTTGTGGATAGGTTGGTTGGTTTATGGACATTGGGGAGGGTGAGTGCTGTTAAGTGCGTAAGCCTGAGGATTCACAAACCTGTACCCCTGGGGCAACTCATACATTATATGTTAATAGAAATAATTTTTTAAAAAAATCCCTGGGTGGGGGAAAATGACAAAATATATGTATAGGCAAAAAGGAGATACAATACAGAGCAGAGAACAAACTGTGTCATTTATGCATTGATATCTGAATTTTTAGATGGAAATGTTAGATAACATATCACATATGCTGCACCACATATCTCATTGATAAATAAATAATATTTTTAAAGATATATCTATTTATTTTAGAGAGAAAGACAGAGCATGAGCAGGAGGGGCAGATGGAGTGGGAGAGAGAATCTCAATCCAACTCCAGGCTGAGCCCAGAGACTGATGCAGAAAGAAAGTAATGAAAAGAAAATAAAGGGTAGATCTTATTTTTAAATACAAAAATGTCTGTAATATGTAGTTTATACCCTCGAATCTTAATTTAGATCCTCCTTCAACCCCATCCTAGAATACAATCTCCTTTGGGTGAGTTCCTGGAATGCAAAAATCATTTTAATATTTATCTAATCAGACGTAATGGGTGGGACTTTTGGAGGGTTTATTTAAATGAAGATATTAAATGAATTTCAAAGTCAAACAGCATCACAATTTGGATGATCTATGAGAGTATGTAGTATTTTAACAACCACTTCTATAAAATACTCAATATCCTTGAAGTAAAATATTAGCAGAGAGCATATCATATATTTATTCATTCACCAGACATATTGAGCCCTAGTAGGTGCCAGGCAACTGTAGTACAAAAGATGATTATTACAAAACCCAACACACTAAACTTATACACAGAGAGCTTATATATCAGCAGGAGTTCAATCTTATCTCCTCCACGAAGCTGATCCAAACAACTTCCTCTACTTGGTTAACTTCTAGTGCATTTATAAGCAATGCCACACAACTAAACTTTAGAAAACACTAAGCTTTTAGTGACTTCTCATAGATGTGCTCTCAACCAAATGTTAAGCTTCTTCAGAGCAGAGAGAATATTTTTTACTTCATTTCTATGCGCCAGTTCAGTGGTACCTACTATACTGCTAGGTTCTGTAGTAGCTGCTTAATATATGCTCACTAAACCTAGGGAATTGTTGGTAAAGCCAGTTCTTAATTGTCTATGCTAAGGGAGATAGTTAATGGAAAATAAAGGATAATGTACAAGTAATTTCCATCTGGCTTTGGAATGTATTTCCATACTTAACTTTGAATCACTTGCTTGGGTTGAGAACACATTTCCAACAAAATAATGAAGTTACCATGTTAATAAATTATACCTTACATATGCTTTTTCCATTTTACAAAGCATGTTCAAAGTCATTATTATACCTAGCCCTAATAACAACACATGCAAAGTAGGCAAGGCGATTATTATTGTTTCCATTTTATAAATGGGACAACAGAAGATTTTTCCCAAGTTTGCAAAGACCAACACCAGAACTCAGGTCTATTGTTACTCAGTCAAATATCTTCTAATTCAAACGGATGAATAAAAATGCTTTGCATTTGTATAGAACATGAAAATTTGAAGGTACTTTTATAATATGGTGCAAATAGAATGGGCAGAGTATTTCGCAACAGTGTGTGAAATAAAATAGGATCTCTTTAGGTTTCAAATCAGTCCCATGATAAAAGAATCTAGAGAACAGTAATTGAACAGATTTTCTGTCCATTAATTTGATAATGCCTTAGTAGCCATGAAAAAGACATTTACTAAATGTTTGCTTTTGATGAGGTAGAGAGGGGTTGATACCTTCACTCCTCAGAACTATTTTCAACTGTTACTTATGACTTTATTTTACCCAAACAACATCAATTGGTGGCTATGTCATATTCTTCTTCTCACTGTTGATTTTGGAAAGCTTTTCTATAGTTCTTTTGTTAATTTTTCATTGATTTTCCATTCTCATCAAAATTCAATTGGGTAATTTCAGTGATGTTGGTTACATATTTCTTTATCTTTCTAACTTCACTAATGAATTAGAACAATGAAATTGGTTATTATCCTTTTTTACCTTTGCAACGCATGATTACTAAACACAGTGACTTGTTTTTTTTCTTGCATGTTTTTTAGTAGTCATGTTATAAAGCTAATGCATCTCCTATATATTGAAGTTTAAAACCAGAAAAAAGAGCTGGAAATATTCAATGAAAAGCTAAGTTTACTTGCTATAATTTTCATAAACTATGTCAAACTGATCCTAATTATAAATAACTAGATTTCTATTATAGGTAAAGATAGTGATATGTTGGGACGCCTGGGTGGCTCAGTTGGTTGGGCGGCTGCCTTCGGCTCAGGTCATGATCCCAGCGTCCTGGGATCGAGTCCCATATCGGGCTCCTTGCTCGGCAGGGAGCCTGCTTCTCCCTCTGTCTCTGCCTGCCACTCTGTCTGCCTGTGCTCGTTCTCTCTCTCTCTAACAAATAAATAAATAAAATCTTTAAAAAAAAAAAAAAAGATAGTGATGTTTTTCTACATATAAAAATAGTACATGATTGAGAGTTTACTACAAGAGTATATTACTTGAATAGTTATACTAATATCACTTTCATTGTCTATAAACTGCATATTCAACACACTATACATGCCTTTCTTAAATGAAAATAAAGTTTTAGTAAATTTTAAATGAAAGCAAAAGGAAATGAACTCATAGATTCATGCTATGACACCCAATTTATGCTCTTGTAAATACCAAACTGGCTTTAAATTATATATATGTGTGTATATATATATGTGTGTGTATATATATACATATATATACACATATGCATATGTACACATATATATACATATGCATATATGTATATGTGTATATAAAGAAACATACATATATACACATATACATATACATATGCATATGTATGTGTATATATATATATATATACAGACATTTGTATGTTACCTGTTATATAGTACACATGCACATCCAAAAACATAATTATATTGGGTTATTTATTTTTTAATTTTTTTTAAGATTTTATTCATTTATTTGACAGACAGAGATCACAAGTAGGCAGAGAAGCAGGCAGAGACAGAGGGGGAGGCAGGCTCCCTGCTGAGCAGAGAGCCCGATGCGGGGCTCGATCCCAGGACCCTAGGATCAGGACCTGAGCTGAAGGCAGAGGCATTAACCCACTGAGCCACCCAGGCGCCCTGGGTTATTTATTTTTTTAAGCTTTTAAAAAAATATCAGCCCTGCTCAATGTTAATAAATCTTATAGAAAAGCTTTTAATCTCTTAAAACTTAGCTTCTGGTGGGAATAATGAGAATTTGTCAGGTTGGGAGGGTACATTAACTCTTTCAGACAAAATATATCCCATTTTAATTTCTGAAAAGATGGTTTCCCAGATTAATCTCTAGTGGCTTAAAGGATTTATGCACCCTTTAAACTGAGCAGTATGTTCTCTTCTCACCATTAGCATCATGAACCAAATGTCTATCAATTCCCTAAACAAAGTTTGAAATATATAGCTCATAGTCTAGGTAATTTTGGGCTGAAGTTCAAACAAGCAACATTTCTAATAGAAAACTTTTGTCCTGACAGATCCTAAAAAAACACCTGCTCCATTCAGAAAGTTTCTTAGAATGTGACTTCTATCTAAGAGCTAATCTAAGAAGCTAATGCTTTCTATTTACTTGCAGAACATTTATTAAGATAACTTTCTACAATGCATTGTGCTAGGCTTATAGCAGAGTACTCAAAAGTGAGTAAGAATCTGTATTTCAAAAGACTTAATAACCCAGTGTGCAAAACAGACATGCATATAAGCAGAGAATAAGTAAGCTAGCAAGTATAATAATCAGAGTATTAAGATGTTATGAGAATGCAGGGATAGGGAAATTTTTTTGATTGCAATGATTAAGGAAGGCTTTCTAGAGGAGATGGAATAAGTGAGCAGCTAATTTTTAACTTAGTTTCCAAACCTTCCCAGAAGCAAATTTCTCCCATTTGAGGGAGACTGGAAAGGAAACAATAAATAGTTCCACAGTGAACAAATGTGTAGTTTACCTCAGATTTATAAAGTTTTCTGATTTCAGGGCTACCCCATACCATGGCTATGAGCTCAAGTTTTAGAGTCTGAAAAATCAAGACTTGAATCCTGGCTCTCATTAACTAGACTTACTATGCGTGTGATCTCACACACGTGGTTCAATCTTTGAACCTCTGTAGACTCAATCTTTAGATATTTTAAAGTGCTTTTAATAGTAGTACCTACCTCATAAGATTGCTTTGGACATTACTTGAGATTATTTGTGTATGAGTGTATGTGTGTGTGCACGTATTTGTGTGTATATTCCTAGCACTGTGACTGGCACATGACATTCCCTAAACAGTTTGCTATTGTTACTATTCTATTATTACTTTTACTTTTATTATTATATTTGATTACACTTTGTTTCAAATCAAGGCACAAATAATGAAAATAAAAGACCTGAGGGGTACCTGGGTGGCTCAGTGGGTTAAAGCCTCTGCCTTCAGCTCAGGTCATGATCCCAGGGTTCTGGGATCGAGCCCCACATCAGGCTCTCTGCTCAGCAAGGAGCCTGCTTCCTCCTCTCTGTCTCTGACTGCCTCTCTGCCTACTTGTAATCTCTGTCTGCCAAATAAATAAATAAAATCTTTAAAAAAATAAAAAATAAAAGACTTGATACTATTATGAAGAGTGTGTACTTCAAAGAATGGTAACTATCTTCCTTTTTAAAAAGGCAGTATTTTCCCTATGTGGTTTCCTAAAACAATTTGTTTTGCACTGTATGCATTATCTCCATTACTGACCACATTTGTTTGTTGGTTGGTTGGTTGGTTTATTTAATCCTGGACCCTCTCTCCTGAGCAGTCTCATAAAAAAGTTTGCTCTGTTGCTTTGAACTTCCTAATTTTCTGAGTTTGAGTCCAGCAGGCAATTTGGAGGTAAGGAAGGAGAGTCAGATCCAGTGAAATTCCCTCCAGACTAGTCTAAAATTCTCCATTTTTCTTCAGGAGCTAGAAAACAATCTGGATTACTATATCCATATGAAAAAAAGTGGGGAGGAGTTAGCTTTTGATGTTCCTTTTTGTTTTTGTTTTGGTGATTACATGGCATTTACTTTAAAAAGTGTGAATCATTATCTCAGTAAAACCTGTAATGGCTTATAAATGTTTTCAGATGTGATTAACATTACTGTGGTTGAATAATAACTGTGGGTTTTTTTTCATCTTGAAAAAATTCTCTTACTAAAGAAAGTGGAATAAAATTTTTAACCACTTCAAATGACTTTCCTTCCTACTATGAGGAGATCCTGGGAGTGGATAGTTGACAGGGTGTTAATGTTATTAACATTCTGTTAGCTCTTCTTGTCAATGTATTAAAGGTGCCCCTGCTGCTGAGTCATACTCCCTGCCCTCCAGTTGGTGAAATGATTTAGCCAGCAGTCAATCAAAAAGCTAAGCTGATTTTGGGCAATAGACAGCCCCGTCACTGACAAAATCCATGTGAGTAAATGTGGTAAGAAATTTGTCAACAGGATATAAGCAGTAAGGTCAACATTGTTGTTAATGTGCTTTTTAGACAGCTTAAGATATGAAGAATAAATCACAACACATATTTAAAAGTCTAAGAAGCCCTCTTTTAAGAATGGTGTTCTTTCCTGTCAGAAAAAGCAAGGATTCTTTCCATAACTTGGCTATTGTGCACATTGCTGCTATAAACATTCGGGTACACGTGCCCCTTCGGATCACTACGTTTGTATCTTTAGGGTAAATACCCAGTAGTGCAATTGCTGGGTCATAAGGTAGCTCTATTTTCAATTTTTTGAGGAACCTCCATGCTGTTTTCCAGAGTGGTTGCACCAGCTTGCATTCCCACCAACAGTGGAGGAGGGTTCCCCTTTCTCCACATCAATCGGAGAAAGACAACTATCACATGATCTCCCTGATATGAGGAAGTGGAGAGGCAGTGGGGGTGGGGGTTAAGGTGGTAGGAAAAGAAAAAATGAAACAAGATGGGATCGGGAGGGAGACAAACCAAAAGAGACTCTTAATGTCATAAAACAAACTGAGGGGGGTGGGGGGAAGAGGGGTTGGGAGAGGGTGGTGGGGTTACATTATATGTTTAAATTAAAAAAAGCTTAAATAAAAAAATGCTTAGAGTAAAAAATAAATAAATAAATAAAAATAACACTTTACTTAAATAACGATGAAGTATTAAAAAAAAAAAGTAAGGAGCGGTAAGTAAAAGTGAGGCTCTGCTTTAAAAAAAAGGCAGAAAAAGACTCTTGTGCAGTCACACCACTGGTCAAGAAGAAAAAAAAAACAAACGCAAAAATCAGAACCCACAAATAATGTCAAGTCAGAGAACAGTCCTAAGGATTGGTTAGCAGTCCATTCACAGTGTTCCCTCTCATCTCTCTTTAGTATGGACTATTTTTTGATACTCTGAAAATGTGATTTCAGGTGTGATTCTGAACCTCACCCCTCCATTATTAGCAACAGGAGCCAAACACACACGTAGAGTATATAATTTCTTGCAATCTTCAAAGAGAAAAAGAGAAACCTCTAGAAATTAATGAATTAAAACCAACAGGGCTATTACAAATAACTTCATGAGTTGTTGAAGCTATTCTGACATGATTCGAGCTCAAAACAATGAAACAGGAATAAGGGTGGTCAATTTTAGCATCAGATATGGAAAATACTCCTCATTTAATAAATAAGAACATCTTTGAAAAGTCCAAGTATGTAAAATTAGGAATGTCTAATACAGAGGAAACATTCAATAAATGAGAATATTACCATTTTTAAACTTAGTAAAAAAGAATATAGATTCTATTTTAATTCACTGCACAAGTGAACTACAACTTCCAATATTATAATGAGCATAAGCCCATGAAGAATACCAAGAACTTCGCTTTTTAAAAAATCAGATAATAGCAATAACTTCCCCACATGGTTATTTAGGTTTTTGAACAATGTGCATTTCTACATATATATAGTGCTGTTATATCCATAATAGATCCTCCCCTTTGATCCTAAAACCTTCCTACTTGCTAGATTTATAAGACAATTTCCCCACATTTCCCTGTTTTATTTCCTTATAAAATGCTTTGCTTACTCTTTCCATCTATTTTTTTGAGTCAGAAAAAGCAACCAATTTTGGATAGAGAAAGGGAGACAGAGGTGATAAGGTTCCTTCTAAAGCCATTGGCTATTTTTCAGGATATAGGAATTAGCCTGAGCCACTCCATTCACAGGAGAGGTTTTATTCTTTTTTTTAAAACTTCCTTGGTTAAATTTTTTTTTGACATTTCCTTTAAAAAGTTCTGGATTGTCCTTTCTAAATCTGATTGCATTTTACATGCGTGCACTGAAATGGTGACTTAATGTTATTGAAGTTCCTGAGATTTTTTTTAAAGATTTTATTTATTTATTTATTTGACAGACAGAGATCACAAGTAGGTAGAGAGGCAGGCAGAGAGAGAGAGGGAAGCAGGTTCCCTGCTGAGCAGAGAGCAGATGCAGGGCTGGATCCCAAGACTCTGGAATCATGACCTGAGCTGAAGGAAGACAGTTAACTACTAAGCCACCCAGGTACCCTACAGCATCCTTTCTTGATTAAAATATCCTTCTCTTACAGAAGTGCCAGAAGAGTACAAAAATATTAATTAAACACCAGAATTCACATAACATATATACATATGAAGATCATGTATATTGTTTGTCATTTTCTAGAAGATTAAAACTATCAATGGGTGCCTATGGAGTCTTCCAAAGAAAGAATAATTTGAGCAACAGTTCTATCATTGTAGCTCATTAACTCGGACTTTTTAACTTATTACTTTTTAAAGATTTTATTTATTTATTTGACAGAGAGAGAAAACGAACACAAGCGGGAGAGAGGGAAAACGAACACAAGAGGGAACACAAGCAAGGGGAGTGGGAGAGGGAGAAGCAGGCTTCCCACTGAGCAGGAACCCTGATGCAGGGGCTATCCCAGGGTCCTGGGATCATGACCTGAGACCAAAGCGGATGCCTAAGAACTGAGCAACCCAGGCGCCCCTAACTTAGAGTTTTTAATCAACTCAACTTAATATTCTAAACTTTTTACCTAAAATAAATTGCTGTGTATTTTGTTTTTCAAAAAAAGTACGATATGCAAAGTAAGAGACCCATACATTTTAATATCATTTGCAATTCCCTTGTGGACAAACAGTCAGACTTTAGTGCTATTTAAATAAAGAATAACCATTCATCTGTAACATACAGATACAGAAGGCTCTAGATTTTGATTTTAAAGTGCTTAATTACCTGCATAAAGACAGAAATAAAATAAAGAGTCTAGGCCAAGTTCATGAGGGTCTGATATTACTTTTTTTTTTTTTTAATAAATGAGCCACAAAGCCTCCTCAATGTTGCAAGCTGTTATGTGGCCATAAGCCAATCGAAGAAGAAAATGTTAAAAAGAACGAGAGGATCAGGAATTAAATTCAAATATATGAGGCAAGAACCAAAATCAAAAGCTGAAAGATGTGGTGGTGTTTTCAGCCACAGGACAATATGACATATTTGCAAGAAAAATCTAATCAGCAATAAAGTTAAATCTTCACATTAAGTATCCCAATATGAGAAGTTATACAATCCAATGTTATTTTTGAGGATTCCCTGCCTCTAGTCACCCACAAACTTATGTTTCCAGTATTCCTGTCTATTAAAGTACTCAGCATCACTAATGGACCACATAACACACAGTATTAATTCATGAACCCAAAGCCTTAGAATGAAAAACCATTTTTCACATAAATCTAAATTGCCATTCTCAAGTAATTTGAGTTAAGTACCATAATTTCTAAGTTTGGCAGGAAAGTAAACATATCACAGAAGAAAAAGGCAATAGATTTAACCTTGAAACAAGGTGACTGCCAAATAGTTGTTGAAGAATCTACTTATTATCAGATAAAGAATTTACAGTATTTATTCCCTCTAGAGATATAAAATGGTGATCAGTCAGCAATTCAAGATGTTTATTCAAACTTAGAGGAGGAGGATATGGCTTTAATTTCTGAAAACCAAAATAGAAAAAAAAAACTCAGCTCTAATGTAGTTTAGTTAGTTTAGTAGTTTAGTTAGATGCTAGATTTAATATTAAATAATTCAAGCTAAATGCTATTTCTCAAGTTCTTCTGTCATATATTTCTCTGTTTTATCTGAATGTACTGTATATAAAATAGGGGTTTAAAGGTATCTATTTAGAAGGAAATGCTTAATGTTATATAGATAGCTTCTACAATTTATTTAACTATATAATCTCCTCATCAATTCAACTATCCATCCATCCAGGCATTCATTTTACCTATTGTTCTCAATCCTTTCAGTCTACTGATATTAGTCATTTTCTGATTGCCCTTGAATATTCATCCATTTCCCTCAGGAAATACCTGTACACATGCAAAGAGGAAAAAAAAAAGTGCCTGACCAAAAAATATTATGGTAATCATTTCCTTTAACCAACTGGTTACATAAGGGGATTCTTTGTTTTGTTTTTGGTTTAATCAAGCCTTATAAAACTTACCTTGCATATTTAGTGGGCCTTCAAATGAAATGCTTCTTTGAGAAATGGCCTTTTTTTCCCCTCATATAATTGTTTCCTTGCCTACTCTATCCGGTTCCAAACACTGTCAACTAAAATTTATGCTGCTGATATAAAAACAGCCTATACACAAAATCACCCAGACAGCCTGAATAGATAGACTGGTAAATTTAGAACCACACAGTAAATACATATGTGCACATGCACGCGTGCATGTGCACACACACATACACACACACAGAGGCAGAGAGAGAGAGACAGAGATTGAAAGAGAAAGAGAGAATTAATAAACAAAATGCTTAAATAAATAAAGGATATTGTCATCTTCTCCACAAACTTATCATGCTGATTTTCTGTTTCGGGGAATTTCTTGATGTCACGTTCCAGATTAATAATTTGTTGCTCCATTGCTGTAAGGTTGCTCTTGAGAATTTGAGCTGAAACTAAAGAACAATGTGCAAAGTATTTAGAGTCTTTTATCAAATATTCCATAAAACAACTAAAAGAAAACAGTATCATTTATTTTCTAATGTGCAGAATAGTTCCACGAAGTCAACTCCCATTTTTCTAAATTACTGCTCATAAAAATTCTACTCTCCATGAAATAAGTGAAAATGTGTAACATAATATACCAAATAATCATGTTTAATAAGAGAATGTCACCATTTTATTCAGCCATTAGTTCAAATGAAGCCCTTTCTATTTAAATTTATTGATGGAATTCCTAATATTTCATTCTTTAAAATCTAATTTGAAGATTAAAGAGAAACCAAGGTTCAGAGAGATCTTACTTTGTTGATAATGTTCTTTGCTATATAAATGATATAAAGGTAAATTATAAAAAGGGTTCAAATATTTTTCTTTTGTTGAAACATCCCGATTTTTATAAACCAACACCTAGGATAAAAGTTCTTATCCTGGGGCACCTGGGTGGCTCAGTGGTTTAAGGCCTCTGCCTTCGGCTCGGGTCATGATCCCAAGGTCCTGGGATCGAGCCCCACATCGGGCTCTCTGCTCGGCAGGGAGCCTGCTTCCCCCTCTCTCTGTCTCTGCCTGCCTCTCTGCCTACTTGTGATCTCTCTCTCTGTCAAATGAATAAGTAAAATATTAAAAAAAAAAGTTCTTATCCTTAGTACTTTTCATATGCATAGAGTTGTGAAAGTTACTGTTGATACATAAAGAGAATTTAGAGCAAACCCCAGAGAATACATATGCACATATATACCAACAAAGCTTCAGTGTACCCTCAAACACTATCATTAATTGCTTTAATTACCCCTAACATTATCTGTACTTTTTTCTCTCTGCTTTGACAAACAATAATTTTCTTAAAAAGATTTTTATTTATTTATTTGAGAGAGAGAGATCACAAGTAGGCAGAGAGGCAGGCAGAGAAAGAGGAGGAAGCAGGCACCCTGCTGAGCAGAGAGCCTGATGCGGGGCTAGATCCCAGGACTCTGGGATCATGAGCTGAGCCAAAGGCAGAGGCTTTAACCCACTGAGCCACCCAGGCGCCCTGACAACTAATAATTTTAAGTACTGTATTCAAACTGCTCCTACATATATGCACATTTTCCAGATTTCTTATGATGCCCTCTCTTAGCAGAGGTACTTTTTATATTATTTTATAGATTTCTATGAATGAATGACTGCCAACTACAAATGAAGGCACTTCTATCAATATCAATGCATTTGGCATATTCTAGTTGAAAAGACAAGTTTAAGTATTAGAATTTAGTAGGTTAGACTGTGACACTGGTTTTTAAATCCAGGCTCTGAAACACTGTTCTTTTCATTAAAGGACTGTGAAACAGAAAGAGAGTACTATTACAATTCTTTTTTTTTTTAAAGTAAATTTTGTTCTTATTCAGAGGCATATTAGAATTGCAATGGAAAATTTAAGAGGCTGACAAAATCAACCTCCTGGCAAATTTTAGCCAAACTCTTCTGACACAAATTCGTCACACTGACACCCACACCTTTTTAACTCAAGAAGGAGAAATTGCCGTAAATATACATGGAAGTTCAGAGACTGAAAATCAAACACCAACACTAAAGACGATTTTTTTCTATCAATCTGTCAATTCAAATAACACTTTCCAATTACGTTCCATTTGTTTAGCTCTGACAAGCTTCAAAATGATTCTTTATCAGAGAAGTCTGCCAAAAGATTACTAATGGCTTGACAGTCATTGCTTGCTTTATTTAAAGGATGAGTTTGCTGTGGAGGAAATTATTTCCTCTTGCTTTTTAAAAAATATTTTATTTATTTATTTGACAGAGATCACAAGTAGGCAGGGAGGCAGGCAGAGAGAGAGGAAGGGAAGCAGGCTCCCGCTGAGCAGAGAGCCGGATGCCGGGCTGGATCTCAGGACCCTGGGCCAAAGGCAGAGGCTTTAACCCACTCAGCCACCCAGGTGCCCTCCTCTTGCTTTCAAACTGAATTTTTTCACTTGCACTTTTCCAGCTGAGTCTCAAAAATTACTCAAAAGGTATGTTCTCCTCTTGTGCTTGATTGAAAAATTGAAGGTATGAAATTCACAACTTGTTACGTCATTTAGGTTACATAAAAGTAATAAACTCCCAACATTCTGTAATAAACAAAATGTGCCCAAAGGCCAGGTTTAGGTCACATTAGTAACACTCCCACTAGAAGAAATGGTAATTCCCATAGGCAAGATGGGATGGTGACAATGATTTATCTTCTGATTGTTCAATACAAAAATAGCCTAAGCAAGTACTATGCACACAAAAGCCTAGATATCTCAAATAACAAGAGACAATATTTTTAATCAAGTTGAATTCTGAATAAAGCACTATTTGGCAGACATCTGTCCTCCTCAATTTCACGTGTCAAATCCTAAATCCTCTATAAGTCCCTCCAGAATTCTAGTCCAAATTCTCTAACATTTATAGGCACTTTTGTTTGTTCAAGTGATCTTCCACAGATCACCTTCCACTTTGATAATAATTTTTGTTTTGTGCACATAAACACAGAGGCTCCATTATAAAACCTCAACCTACATAATGGAAGGATCTATATCTAATACTTTGCTTATCCCTCTGCATTTGTCATAAATAAAACTCAACAAATATTGGGTGAATATGTATATTTCAAAAAGTTTTGGTGCACATTTGAATTTATGCCTACTTTTTTTAGTTTCTTTTTAAAAATTCATTTTTATCTAAATTCCAGTTAGCTAACGTACAGTGCAATAGTATTTTCAGGTTTACAATATAGTCATTCCACACTCTGATAAAACATATACTGCTTCTCACAGTTACTCCCCATCACTTATTTAACGCATCAGATTGCTCCCTATAGTTAAGTGTCTTGTTTCTGGCTTTCTTTCTTTCTTTTTTTTCTCTTTGCTTATTTGTTTTCTGGCCCTAACCCTAACCCTGGCCATAACTATAGCACCCTAACCCTAGATGTGAGAAGAAAACACACACACACACACACACACACACACACACACACACACACACACATTATTACTCATGCATAAAAAGAATGAAATCTTGCCATTTGCAACGACCTGCATGGAGCTAGGGAGTATTATGCTAAGCTAAATAAGTCAGTCAGAGAAAGACAAATACCATATGATTTCACTCAGATGTCAAATTTATGCCTGCTTCTGCAAATTAATGTGCATACAGAAGTTAGATACAATCATGACTGGAAGTTACCATATCAATTACTAGTGAGAATGAAAAAGAACCAGGAAGTTGAAATATGTCTAATAATATGTAAAGGTGGCAGAGTTGCAGGAGATGCTTAGACAAACAGGAAAGTAAGGAACTGGGTTAGGAAGGAAAGGAAGGGACACCTTTGCTAGGCTCCTTTGTCTTCTCCTCTAATAAATTAGTAATTTATGCCTAAACAAAAGAAAATAAGATATCAGAGATGTAATAATCCAAGGATTCTAGATCAGATGCAATTTCATGGTTACATTAAATGAACAATACGATTATTTAAAATCCATATCCTTCAATCGATGGAATTACGGTATCTTAGACTTACAAGTGACCTTAAAAGGGATTTGAACCAGCCTCTCAAATTTTAAGAACTCAGGTTATACAGTGTCATGGTCTACATTCCTAGAAAATAGAACCTAAGACAAAGCTTGCCTTATTAGGGGTGAAGGTGGGGTATAATCAGAGGGAAATGGGCATGAAGGAAAGGGGAAGAAAGTGAAGGTAAGGGAGTAAGTTACTGAACTGGCCATAGCTTTACAAAAATTATAGGTGGTTTCTTAAAGTCCCAGGTTGTCTCCATCAGGGCCAACTCCTGTTTCAGGAGTGTTAACCTCCCATTTTAGATGGGGAGCAAGACAAGTGGCCCAGGCTTAGAGGTGGGGAGTGGCCTGGAAAGAGATGCTCAGTGGATCTACAGTGGTATATAAATTAGATCCAGAACAGAGGATTCATTATACCCTAAGTGGCTTATTCCTTTGACAGCTGATATAATTAGAAAAATTTTTGTTTACTTATAATCAAAATCAGCCTACTTGAAGTCTTACCAATTAGTCTTCATGTTGCCTCATAACAACACTGATTAAGTCTATTCCCTATTTTAGGGGAAATGTGTCACTTGCATCTTCTTTTTCTTTTTTTTTAAGATTTATTTTTTTGAAAGAGAGAGAGAATGAGTGGGATGGGCAGAGGGAGAGTTAGAGGGAGAGAGAAACTCAAGCAGACTCTGTGTTGAGCACGGAGCCCAATGTGGGGCTTGATCTTATGACCCTGACCTGGTCACTTGCATCTTCTTAATCTGCCCAGGCTACAAATACCCAAGTTCCTACAGCTAGTCTTCCTAAGGTATAGGAGTTAGTTATTATTTGAACTCTTAAGTAATAACTAACATTCAGTGAGTACTTACTACGTGTAGACTTTTTAAAAAAGATTTTATTTATTTATTTGGCAGACAGAGATCACAAGTAGGCAGAGAGGCAGGCAGAGAGGGAGAGAGGAAGGGAAGCAGGCTCCCTGCTGAGTGGAAAGCCCGATGCGGGGCTCGATCCCAGAACCCTGAGATCATGACCTGAGCCGAAGGCAGAGGCTTTAACCCACTGAGCCACCCAGGCGCCCCTATGTGTAGACTCTATTCTAACTAGTTTTATGTATTAACTCATCTAATTCATATAAAAACTGTATGAGGCATGTACTAAGCTCAAACAAGGCTATGATATGAGCCCAGTGATATCTTCTCGGGAAGTTATAAATGTAAAGCAATGTATATAAGACCTAGAAGGCCAGAAACTTAAATCTGTGCCCACTGGTACATACCATGTCACTTTAATTAGGGGATAGGCATGATCTTAGGAGTCAGATCCACTTAGGTTTTAGTCTTTGCCATATCAAATACTAGTTGGGTTACCTTGAGCCAGTCTCTTATTCTCTCTGGGTTTTCATTTCCTGATTTGCAAATTGAAGATAATAATACCTTCCCTAAAGCTGGTTATTAAAGTAAAATGATTTGCTAAATATAAAGCTTCTATCTTTATACCTGGTACATACAGGTAATCTATAAATATTCATTTCATATTTCACTATTTTTCTCTCTTTTCCCTACCTTCCTGCAGACAAATTCCTACTATATATGTGCCACCAAGAATTAAACAAGAATTAAACAAGAGTTTAGATATAATCTGAATAGCAACAATAAAAAAGCAGTTATTTCATAGTTGCTATGACACTAATCTGATTTAATATAATTCAATATATTTAATATAACATTTTATTAAATATATCAATAATAAATATAATAAAAAAATAACAAATATTTTTATTAAATATTTATTTAATTTATTAAATATAAAATATTTTTAAATATCTAATTTAATACAATATTAATCTCTCATCAAAAGGACTAAACATAGACTGTGTCTGTAGGTTTTACAGGATATATGGAATTTAAGGTCTGGGAACCAGTGACAATTATACTACTGAACACCCAGTTTGTTAGAGATATTAGCAAGTTCCAAATTTAAAAAAAATATATATTTCTGGAAATTAAAACCTGTGCAGTAGTCTGTATTCCTCTGGCAACATTTACAAGTTTGTTATTTTGGCTTTCTAGCTTTTCTTTTCTTGTGTAAAAGATAACAGGGTTTTGTTTTGTTTTGAGCATTAGAATTAACATGTGTTAAAAAAAAAAAAAACTTGCTCGGCAGGGAGCCTGCTTCTCCCTCTGCCTGTGCTCTCTCTCTCTCTCTAACAAATAAAAAATAAATAAAATTAAAAAAAAAAAGAATTAACATGTGTTTACCTGCCTGAAGTATATTTGCTTCAGTCCTAAGAGTTGGGAGTCAGTGTTGATCATTTAACTATTTAATTAGGTCCCTAGCTGGGATGCCTGGGTGGCTCAGTCAGTTAAGCGACTGCCTTCAGCTCAGGTCATGATCCCAGACTCCTGGGATGGGGCCCCACATTGGGCTCCCCCCTCAGCAGGAAGACTGCTTCTCCGTCTGCCTGCTGTTCCCCCTGCTTGTGCTCTCTCTCTGTCAAATAAAAACCTTTAAAAAATAATTGGGTCCTAGCCTCCATGACTTCTAATATTGAGAAAGAGAGAAAGAGAAGGAGGGAAGGAGAGAGAGAATGTGTGTAGGGGGTTGAGGGGGAGAAAGGCAAGAGAGAGTCAGAACTATTTTTACTGGTTGTGGTGGGAGATGTAGAGTACTTAGAGTTCCAAGAACATTAAAATACCAGAGTGGGTTAGAAATGTTTGTCTCCTGCATCATCTCAGACTCAGGGTATATTTTTGTGCCTGCCATTATTTAGTTCACTAATATAAATTAGGGAGCCTTTAATGACAGTGCAAACATTTTCTATCTGAGTAAATTTCCACTATAGGCATTTCCAATGACTGATTAGTCAGTCTGATGGCACTTTAATTTTTTCTCTCATTTCATTTTTTACTATTGAATTACTTTTATTACTGAATTATTTTTGCTACTGAATTACTGAATCTGGATAACACTAAAACATTAAATTATATCTATCATGTTCTTTATTATAGTTTCCTTCCTTGTACTCCATAAATAACCTTTTAAGCTCAGTATACTCTCTTGAGTTATATGTAGGGAGAAACTTTCCCAGCAAATCTTATTTATATACTTACTTCAGTTGAAAAATATACATGGACTTTTTCCCTGGCTTCAAGCAAATATTTGAGAGTGTCTTGATCTTTACTCAAAACATTTTAAATGACAGCCCTGCTCTAATTCATAGTTTTAATAAAAGTAAAGTATAACGCCACTATTTTAAGGGAGATTTTAAATGTAAAGACTCTTCAATTACATATTATATAAGAGAACTGATACACATTTAAGGGAAAGAAATCACAGTACTCTGCTGACATTCTCTAGAGCATGTGCTGAATGTGTAATTTTATGTAAATATAAAAGCTTTTCTAGAAACTTGAGCATTTTTTTCTCTGAATTAAATGTTTCTATTAATTTTACCTACTGACAAAGTGAGCACTTTTACATCTTTGCTCTAAGAAAGGCCAAGTAAAAGTGTACTCTTGCAAGTCTATATGTGAATAGGCTCCAACATGATTATAAGCACCATAATTTTCCTTAACTGAATATATTTAGTTGAAGAATTACTATCAGCTGAGCAGCACAACATTAAAGTGACTCATCCAGAAAGCATATGTAAAAGAGAAAAGGACATTACAAGCAGTCTGAACAATAGGCACAGTTGTATTCTTACTTAAGTGCATTTATAATAGTTTCACTTTATATGAAAATGATATTTACATGGATATTTTTAATGGAAATGAAGCAAATGTGTTTATATAATAACTACAGCAAAAGCTCATTACTGTGGGCTTCTTAGGCTTTTAAAGAAAAGAATTAGGGGCGCCTGGTTGGCTCAGTGGGTTAAGCCTCTGCCTTCGGCTCAGGTCATGATCTCAGGGTCCTGGGATCGGGTCCCGCATCGGGCTCTCTTCTCCGCGGGGAGCCTGCTTCCTCCTTTCTCTCTCTCTGCCTGCCTCCCTGCCTACTTGTGATCTCTGTCAAATAAATAAATAAAATCTTTAAAAAAATAAAGAAAATAATTAGTAAATGGCACCCCGATAAAAATTCCTATAATACAAAAATCAACTAGAAAATGACTCATTCTTAGGAGAAAAAAAAAAATAACTGTTACAAAGTCACCTTAACAGAAAACACAATTTAACTAGAATCCATATTAAATAAAATTTAAAAATATATGTCCCCAATATGTTTTCATAAAGACCATCACTTGCCCCTCTAATGTGTGCCCTTGGGGATAAGGTGCAGTTTCTCCAAACTGGGTTCATAATATGGCCTGAATGGGTGCTGAGAACAGTGGGACTTCCACAAGAAAACATGAAAACTGCTTTAGAAACATAATATAAGTGTTTAACTAAAAATCTCACTAAGCATGCTTCAGTGTCTGGGCTTATACATTTATACAAGTCCTTGGCCTGAGTGCATTTTTTTTAAACTAAAAAGATGGAGCCTTTTAACTAAAAGAACGAAAGAACTGCACACCGTACTACCTTACTACTAACTGTGGAAGGTATGCTTAGAGGATAATTGGGGTAAAGAAGGATGAAGAGGAAGTCTGAAGCCCTCTGAATATTGATTTGCAATAAAAATTCTGTACCCTGACCACCAAACCACCAGCAGTGGACAGTCAAGCTACCCGTGAAGAGTAACAGTTCTTTTACCTGCTGTCTTTCTGCAACTGTTATTCTGCCTGCAGCAAATAGTATGTGCAAATTTTTAAATCAAAGGCTAAAAAACAAACTGAAATCTCCTACTCTTGCTGACAGTCTTAGCTCAAGGCCAGATTGGGAAACACATATGCAAGCTGAAGCTTCTATTAAGCCATGCTGGATATAATCTTGTTGGAATAGTTTGTTCTCATCACGAATAATTTTTTTCTAAGCTTGGTTGTTTTCCTTGCAATAAAAGACCCTTCACTCACCTGTGCCTCAAACTGGAATGATTTTAATGGGTCAAATCAAGTCTTTATTGAGTTAAGTTTGGGCTATACTGCATTATCCTCCCCTATGGATTTTATGTAAATGGCTAGCATGGTATTCCCCTCAATAGAAAAGCTTGCCAGAACCTTCAAATGCTGACAAATCTTTTATGACAATCTTGTACTAATGTCTTCACTTGTTAGATCTATGTAATACATTATTTTTTCACCTTGGAATTAGAACAGTGATGGTAAAAGGGAACCATGTCATAAGAGGCTACTTAATATTACAACAGGAGGTCTTAAAAATAAATCAGTAGAATTACAGAAAAATAAGGGCTATGGAGAATGTAGACTTGTTGCCTAAGACAAGAAAGCACACAATCTTAAGTTAAGAAATCTGAAATTACAAGGCTGTAAAATTTGGAATTTTGAATATAAGTTTGTATGTGTATTTACTTTTGAGCTATAATAATTAATGTTACTGAAAAATTCACAAAGACAAAAACTTGTAGGAAACATCTACATTCAGTATCACCAAAGTTCTGATAAACTGGGTGTAAGAAATGAGCACTGTTCATTTCACACCAAGACAACTACTTACTTCTTGCATAAGTATTCACAAATGATTTTATCTGAGCAACCATTTAATGGCTCTTGTACTAACAATGCCCTTAGCTACTGGTATATTTTATTCTTAATAAGGCATGAAAAGATTATAAGGGTTGATAAGTCATTTGAATATCTTCTTCCACATGCTATTTGAAAAGAATTAAAAACACATAGATAGTGCTGTCATAAAGTTATAATGCTATATTAAAAGAATGTTAGTCTTTTTGACTGTACTTGTGATTGTGGCCAGATTTTCCATGAACCGTGTTCATGAACTCATCAGGGAAATTAATGGGACTATATGATTGGTACAGATATTCTTGCAATTCACTGGGTTTTTCCAGAACAAGTCTAATGCATCAAGTCCACAAGTGTGTACATATACAAAGCCATCAGCTCTCAAACTGAATGCAGGTGGTCATGAAATCAACATCAGTGCTGAGGTCATAATGCTGGACTCATTAGAATCCACTCCACAATAGTGATGCCTGGATTAGCAGTTCTGCTTGGTAGTAGGGTTACCAGTCAGATAAAAGATTCTTAGAAGAATATAGTAAATTCATGGTTACATTTTCGGTATTCATTTACTGACTATGGATACTAACAGGATTACTATATGCCCACTCTTATATGATAAGAGACTGCAATGTAAACTAAAGCAATTACAGGATATAATTGTACTAATCTTCTATATTCCTCACCACTGAATCAGTCCATAAATACAGCAGGGTTTTATCATCTCATAAATCTCTTCATCTTAAATATTTTTGCTTAATAACCAAACAATGGATTAAAGGAAGACATGGGATTCTAGAGGTAGGTGGTGTCTTCTAGAGCTGTGGGAAAGCACTGAAAGGCTGTAAGCAGGAGAAGTTGATGACATTTACATTAAAAAAAAAAACAACTCTGGCAGCTATGTGGAAAATGGAGGGAGGGTGTCAATAATGGAAAAGGGGATACAAGCTAGGAACCAATTATTATGGTCTAGACACAAGATGACGGTGGCCTGGATTAGGGTGACGAAAGATGACTGAAGTACATATCTTAGAGGTAGTGCTCACTGGTCTTAGGGTGGATGAAATGTGAGAGGTAAGGAAGAAGGAATTACTAAGAATGATTTCCAGGTTTCTGGCATGAATAACAGAAATGGAGACGTTTAGAGATTTGTGGGGGAAAGATCAAAGGTTTAGCTTGAGACCTACTTAGTTTCAATTGCATAAACCATCGAAATTGAGATTATAATTAGGAGGTTGGATATATGGGTTCCAAGCACAGAAGAGGGGTCTGAGCTGGATGTTTATAATAGAAAGGCATTTGCATACAGAGACTACTTTAGAATAGTTACATTGTTTCATTATATTGCTACAATATAGTTTAGTCTACAGTTAGTCTACAGTTGCTGGCTGTATAAATCTAGGTAATAATTCCTGTATCCCTGACTTATTCCAAGTACAAATATTTCTAAATGTTGGTTAAGGTCATTTTCCTCTGGGTCATGGTTATAATCTATTCCTATTTTCTCTTTACACTGTTTTTCTGTGAGTTCCTCCAAACTTGCACAAGTACCACGTTTATTCATATTAAGACTTTTTCCCCCCAAATGTCTTGCTGTTATACTTCTTTTGAAACAAATGTTGCCAATAACAATCACACAGCTAATTGCATTTGGAGGTGGGGGGAGTAAAGTAAATCAAAGAGCTCCAGGCCTTCAAAGCACATAGCCATGAAAGTATCTGCCAGAATTTCTCCAACAGAAGAGGAGAAATGTGAAAGACTCAATTGTTTTCCCTTAATAGTACACATAATTGGCACATTAACAGTGGTACCGGGGGAAGGGTTAAAGGTGCTTTAGCCAATACAGCACAATGTAGGCTTTATCCTTCTCTGATCCTTCTCTCCCATTGGCTCTACTTGGGATATTTACAGTAAGCATGTCTTCTTCCTGGTTGTACTCCACAATCTTCTTTTAGGGTACATACATTTCTAGCTTTCACTATTGATCGTTTTTCTCTGAATGGTCACTGCAATTAACTGCTGAGATTTTATCAGTGAAATGCTCTTTTAAGGCCAACAATAATCCTTACCTGAATTTTAATTCAGAGTGGAACAATATAATCACCACTCCTGAGTGTACTACTTAGTGGACAGGCATGCTGTACATATCTGCTTTAGTTCCCAAGTCAGTAATTCTATTGCTGCCTTGGATGTGATAAAGTCCATCTAGCAGCTCTACATTATATCTATATATATTTCTTAAATGAATCTAGGTTTTTATCCATTTCAAAAGGTCCATTATCATCCATTCAGTGAGCTAGCAAGTTACATCTGCAACTGTAATCTCTAGCCTTTAGTAATCTAAAATAATGGTTAACAGTTATGGTCCTTTTGCCCAAGTCATTTTGCCAACTTGTACATGATTTGTTTATCATCTCTGGAGTCAGTGAGAGATAAGAAAACTAAAATAAGAAATTTACCCAAATGGTCATTACATTTAACCTGGAAAATTAGAAATTAATATTCACTATGTAGGTCTATCATAATTTCCCACCAAATTCAAAAGCACTTACTATTTCAGTATCAAATATGGTTGGATCCTTACAAGTTGCAGAATAGTATTTTTAAAGAGGGGATCACAAGAAATCCTAACCATGACACATGACCAGATGTCATGTTGGTAATACTTACTGACAAAATATATTTAGCCTTGGACATCACATATGTTCTTCCCCAAACAGTTTTTCTAGTACCTCAAACTGGACAAACATTACAAAATATGTTCCAATATTTTAAAAAAAATTACATTCAACCAAAATTAACATTATTTTAGATAATGTAATAAAACACTCCTAGCAGACTGCCTAGCACATAGAAGGTCTGACTAAATGTCACTTGAATCTAATCTGGTATTTGAAAAGTAGTCCTACTAAATTGTCCTCCTAAAAACGCACATCTAAATTAGTCAATAATGGCGTCATAAAACTTGGCTCCACACTATGCTACATTCATTGTTTAAAAAACAAAACCTGACTTTGCTACCACAAGGCTTTAAATATTTTAATAATCCAGTGGTGTGCTATGTTAAGGCAAAAAAAGACATGGCCTTTGAAGTCAGACATACCTACTTGGAATTCTTTCTCTGCCACTTATTGTGTGATTCTGGGCAAATCACTTAACCTTTGTGAACCTTAGTTTCCTGATCTATGAAATGGGGAAAACAATTTTAACCCCATTAGGTTGTCATGAGGATTACACAAAGTAATATATACAAAGTTCTTATCATAAAAAAGTAGCATATTATAAAACTAGATAACTAGATACATGTTAATTCTTTTTGTGATCCTGTCATCTACAGGATCAATACCTGTGAGTGGGTTGTACTCCAGGTAGCCCCTGGAGCCTTGATTCAGAGTAGTATGGCCAATGGCCTCTAGCTACCACATGGGGGACTCCCTGATGGAGTGGGGGCCTCTGTGGGGGGCATTCAGATGATGTGGCCTTTCCTTTGTCTGGCTCCCTATGTCTCTCCTCCTGATAGCACAGCCTGCAGGTGCAGTGCTCCTCAGAGCCCTACTAATTTTGCATTTTACAGAGTAGAATATTGGGATTTAGGGTGATCTGATAGCTAACAAAGAAGGGAATGAATCTTCCTAAGTTTATAGAGAGATTCTATGAAGCAATGCCTGCCCAAAAAAAATCACTGGATATGCTTTGGTTCTGGATAAACTATCTTAGAGGCAAAACTGTTGCTTTAAATCTTTTATTGTAAGACTCAAATAAATTAACTGTGTTATTCAGAATTCTCTATATATTCAAGTATGTTCCTAAAAAGTCCCTTCACCCCTGCAAAGAGAGACTCATCAAATACACAGGGGCTACAGACACTTTTGTGTACTTTAATTAGCAACCAGTCTTGAAAGTCACAAAAGAAAAGCTATTGAAAATGTTCATTCATCTACACAGGAGGGAAAACATTAGGCAAATAAAAGATGAATAAAAAGCTCAAAGACTTTGAAGTATTCTGCCAAAATATATATATAAGCACATATACACACACAATTTGGTCAAAGGCCCTTGGCATTTTTCAAATGCCTCATAATCATTTATAAAATAAGGGAAATAAAAGTGAAAATGGTCATGAATACTATGAAATAATACCTTGCATATTATATATTCTCAACTATATATACATATAAATTGTTCGGGTATTCTAGATCAGGGGATGGCAAACTACTGTCCTCAGGCCAAATGCAGCTATTTTTTTTTAAAGATTTTATTTATTTATTTGAGAGAGAAAGAGAGCGTGAGAGAGCACAAGCTGGGGGAGGGGCGGAGGGACAAGCAAACTTCCTGCTGAGCATGGAATACTGATGGGCTTGATCCCAGGATTCTGAGATCATGACCTGAGCTGAAGTCAGATGCTTACCCAACTGAGCCACCCAGGCACCCTTGGCTCACTGTTTTTGTACAGACCTTTAGCTAAGAATGTTTTTTACATTTGTAAGTAGCTGAAAAAAATGAAAAAAATATTTGTGACACATGACAGTTGCATGAATTTCAAATTTCGGTGTCCATAAGTAAAGTTTTATTGGAACATAGTCATTTATACATTGCCTATAGCTGCTTTTGCACTATCCCTTGTGACAGGAATTCTGTGTAGTCTAAAAACCTAAAATATTTAATATCTAGCTCTTTATGAAAAACGTTTGCTAACCTGTGTTCTAGTTTTGTTACTGTTGTTGCGATATAACTGACATAACATTGCATTAATTTTGGGTATATAACAATTGATTTGATATATGTATATATGTGAAATAATTACAACAATAAATTTAGTCAATATCCATTACCTCACATAGTTACAATTTTTTTGCATGTGATAAGAACTTCTGTAATTTACTTTCTTAGCAACTATAGTCACCATGCTGTATATCTCCAGGACTTATTTATCTTATAGGTGAAAGTTTGTACCGTTTGACCACCTTTCCCCATTTCTTGCCCCCATTACCTCTGGCAACCAGCCCATGCCCTAGATTAATAAAAATGCACTCTTGGGAGGAACATCAGCAAGAACATCAGCAATTTCCTAGTCCAAATCTCTTATAAGGATATGGAGAAAGAGAGAAACCAAAAGTGATTGCCCATGTATACACAGATGATAGGTCACTGGATTTCTGGTTTCCTCTACTATCACAATGTAACTATATCTCTTTACAATGTCTGCTTCTATTCTTCCAGGGATAAAATGTATATTGTGAATTATACAAGGTGAAGCTGATTTCTAGTTTATTCTGCCAAGTACATCAACAGAATAATTTAGCGGGACTAAAAACACATTTTTAAAAATTTTTTTTAAAGATTTTATTTATTTATTTGACAGAGATCACAATCAGGCAGAGAGGCAGGCAGAGAGAGAGAGAGAGGAGGAAGCAGGCTCTCGGCAGAGCAGAGAGCCCGATGCAGGGCTCGATCCCAGGACCCTGAGATCATGACCTGAGCCGAAGGCAGAGACTTTAACCCACTGAGCCACCCAGGCGCCCCTAAAAACACATTTTTAAATAGCACAATACCACAGTTAGAATCAAGGTACCCCTTGTAAAATTTATTTTAGAAATCTTCAAATTAAATGAATTTAAAATGTGAATTAAAGTGAATTAAATAAAATGTAACAGCAATACATGCATGCAGAAACTCAAAGTGAGGTCCTATAAGCCAGTCAGTATAAAAGGAAAAATCAGTCAACATAAAGCAATACAAAGCTTAATCTTATGGCCAAATGGTCACTTCTCAAAATAACACAGAGGGATCCAAATCAAATTCACCAAAATGCTATCTTATACTTCCTTTCAGACTTATTTGAAGAGCCAATAATTGGCCAATATATATCTTAAACAACTGACCTATTTGTAGTTAACATGGGCTTTATAATGATACTACAATACATCTAAGGAAGTTTCCAAGTTACTTATCCCAGTGTTACAGATACACATACATATACTCATTTCAATCTCATCATCACCCTAAGAGATAAATCCTGTTATTATCTCTATTTACATAAGAGAAATCTGAGACAAAGAGAGATTAGATAATTTCTTCAAGGTCATATACCAAGTAAGTGGCAGAGTTAGTATTTGAAGTTATATAGTTCAGTCTATTACACTAAATTCAGTATGCTCTACTTCCTCTTAGGAGTAAGAAAAGGCAAGTTTTAGTTAAGAAAAGTATGGAAAGCATAAGCTAAATCTGGTATGTGAAGTTCATTTATGTTCTTAATTTAACATGTTTGGTGTCTGCTAATGGCACAACATTGCAATAGAAAAGGACAAGGACCTGAGAGAGGAGCAAAGCATGGTCCTTGCCGTCATGGAGCTTGTCATTTTGTAGAGAGACTAAACCCCTCGCCAGACTTATCAAAAAGAAAAGAGAAAGGACCCAAATAAATAAAATCATGAATGAAAGAGGAAAGATCACAACGAACACAAAAGAAATATAAACAATTATAAGAACATATTATGAGTAACTCTATACCAACAAATTTGACAATCTAGAAGAAATGGATGCTTTCCTAGATACATATAAACTGCCAAAACTGAACCAGGAAGAAACAGAAAACCTGAATAGGCCCATAACCAGTAAGGAGATTGAAACAGTCATCAAAAATCTCCAAAAAAATCAAAAGCCCAGGGCCGGATGGCTTCCCAGGGGAATTCTACCAAACATTTATTATTTTTTTTTCTACCAAACATTTAAAGAAGAATTAATTCCTATTCTCCTGAAACTCTTCCAAAAAATAGAAATGGAAGGAAAACTTCCAAACTCATTTTAAGAGGCCAGCATCACCTTGATCCCAAACCAGACAAGGATCCCATCAAAAAAGAGAATTACAGACCAATATCCTTGATGAACACAGATACAAAAATTCTCACCAAAATACTGGCTAATAGGATCCAACAGTACATTAAGAGGATTATTCACCACGACCAAGTGGGATTAATTCCAGGGCAGCAAGGTTGGTTCAACATCCGCAAATCAATCAATGTGATACAACACATTAACAAAAGAAAGAAGAAACATATGATGCTCTCAGTAGATGCTGAAAGGCATTTGACAAAGTACAGCATCCTATCTTGATCAAAACTGTTCAAAGTGTAGGGATAGAGGGCACATACCTCAATATTATCAAAGCCATCTATGAAAAGCCCACCGCAAATATCATTCTCAATGGAGAAAAACTGAGAGCTTTTCCGTTAAGGTCAGGAACACAGCAGGAATGTCCGATATCACCACTGCTATTCAACATAGTACTAGAAGTCCTAGCCTCAGCAATCAGACAACAAAAAGAAATTAAAGGCCTCCAAATCGGCAATGAAGAAGTCAAATTATCACTCTTTGCAGATGATATGATACTATATGTAGAAAACCAAAAAGGCTCCACTCCAAAACTGCTAGAGCTTATACAGGAATTCAGTGAAGTGTCAGGATATAAAATCAATGCACAGAAATCAGTTGCATTTCTTTCCACCAACAATAAGACAGAAGAAAGAGAAATTAAGGAGTCAATCCCATTTACAATTACACCCAAAACCATAAGATACCTAGGAATAAACCT